>OX155952.1:26298724-26528961 GCA_944548615.1 Micropterix aruncella | reverse complement strand
GGTTGTCTTCAATAACTTTGCAAGACCTTCGAGGACTTGCAAGACCTACTGCATAAGTAGGAACTAGATACATTTTTTATAGTTTGTATATTTTCCTTACAGGACTATTATTTCTTGATTGACTACGACGGTTTACATTCTTTATCACATGATGCATTGGCCCACAATTGCAGTACCCATAAATATCACGTAATTAAGGGAAGCTCGACACTAGGAGAGATTTTATTTTATTATTTGTCGTTGTTTTCAAGTAAATATTCCGTGGTTTTGGTATTCATGTTAATGCTGAATATAATAGGGGTAATCTCTGGGGGGGGGGGGGGTAGTTTATTGGGAGGTGGAGGGGAAGGGAGACCCTTATAACTGTCGGAGTTGTTATTTTTGAAATATCAACCAATTATGAGAGAAAACATACTAAAATTGTAATACAGAAAGAAATCAACCATACAAAAAAAAACATTTATGTTTTGTGCCAATGTTTTCCATCCATAGCCACAATCTCGCACAAATTTGAACGAGGTTTGATAATAGGTAGGTATAAGTTCATACTGTTACTAAACATTTGAAATAATAGAAAGAAGCGATGACATTATTATGAACCGAATCTATTTCTGTGTATAACCTATCAACTCGCGATATCCAATATTTTATATATATTTTTTTAAAGTGTCGAGCTGGGCAGATGCGTAGGCCCTTCCATATCAAGGCGGGGGGGAGGAGGGGGAGGGTGTGTGAACAGCGCCAAATAAAGCTACTCTCATATTTTACTGACCTTCTCTTCCTTAGTATTCAACAGTGTTGATAAAGCGATTATTGGTTTTGAAAGACGATAATTATTTTATTTTTAAATTCATATTGCGATCTTGCGCCTTAGATTAGTCTGACTTCCTTTTTGACATCGATGCCAATCTCTATTTTCTCTTCGAGTATTACATGCAAGTTTGTTGCAGCATTTGAGAAACAAAATCAAGGAGAAAAGGAGACATTTGGTAACGAAAAAAAGTATTCTTTTATCACAACAAAGCGTCGATTCACACGGCTTCTGTTGTAGCGGCCAAAATTCATGAAGTGGGTTTCGATTTGCTGTCTCATTTGCCTTTATCCGCCTTTGTAGGTACCATATTTGAAGAAGTAAATATTTTGGTGGAATGAAATTGTCGAACAAAACAAAAGTCCTTGTTGCTAAAATGGTCATTTTGTAGAGCCTTAATTTCGTTCTACAAAAACGGTATCATGGCACTCGAGAAGCGATGGACTAAATGTTTTGAGGTAGAAGGAGACTATGTGAAAAAATAAAATATATTCATTTCTGTGTCTCAAATGTGTTCTCTTTCTTTCCCTTTCGGAAACTAATCAATCATCCCACGTAATTTAAAAAGAGTTAAGTTTGCAGGAGAAGAATATCCTGGTAGAAAATTTGCATCAGTGATTTTCAATCAAGCTGCTGATGTCGGAGTAATTATGATACTGCTCACCAACCAAAGTTGTTCCTAGTACAAGTAAAAAGTGCTTTATTGTGACACGTGTCATGTACTCGAGTATTAAGTACAAGTACGCAAAAAAAGGTACCTAGTACAAATATATATCACCGAGAACTTGTGCCATTATTTGGTTACTATGAGGAATATTATGTTCCATAGATATTTAATTAAAGAAGAAAATTTAAATAAATACAATCCTACGCACAACTTAAAAACAAACCAAAGATTATTTATTACAAAAATGTTTATATGGCACAGACTTTTAAAATGTAATATATCTGTATATGCAATCGACTATTTGAATTTATTTTATTTACATTGTTTTAATTTTTTCTTTTTTTTCAATATGTCATTTTATAGAAATTTTGTTAAATCATGTTGTAACGTGATTTAGGAATATTGATTTATATTTTTTGTTTCATTTTTTTGCGAAAATATTTACTAGGTTTTTCTTTCTAATCTATATATATATATATATATATATATATATATATATATATATATATATATATATATATATATATATATATATATATATATATATATATATATATATATATATATATATATATATATATATAATATATATATATATATATATATATATATATATATATATATATATATATATATATATATATATATATATATATATATATATATATATATATTTTGATAGCTTGTAAATTAGTTTTTTTTTTGGTAATTTTTTAATTCTCTTTTTAATATTTAGTCAATAAGCGGTGGATATTGTACAGTTTATTGACATTTAGGTTTTTATGTGACATTTGGTTCGTTGTATTATGGATAAGCATGTTGTGATTTGGTAATTGCATTTTGGATATGTTTAGTACGATATTACAATTAGTACATACGTAGTTAGATATATAAGCAAGTAATTAGAATTAAAAATTATGTATTAATGGTATTAGAGCAATCAAATGAAAACGAGACGGGTGATATAACGAGCATGGCGCGAAATTTGGCAACGAAGGTAGGTATGTGTATAGTAGTGCCCTCTATTGGGAGTCAGACAAGAATAGCGCGAATGTTCACCGCTTTGCCATTAGACGCGTTCGAAGTGATGTCAGTGAGTAGTATGTGCGTCCGGCATTACTATGGAGGCTGGCACGGTATCACGTTGAAGAAGGTCGTTTCGTTCCATCGTCCCATTCCTTCTTGGCTCTGGCGCTTGCTCTCCGGCTCAAAATGATGACACCATGTTTCATCTCCCGCGACAATACGGGACAGGAAACGATATTATTCAAATTGAAGTCGGACGCAAACACGATTGGCTGATAATTTGAACGCGTCTAACAAGCAAATGTAACAGCAATGAAAGTTCGCACTATTCATTACTGATTCCCAATAGAGGGCACTACTATGCACACACCTACCTGCTTCACCAACTTCTGAGCCATGCTCGTTATATTATCGTCTGTCTCGTTTTCATTTTACTGCCCCAATAAGTTCTATACCCTGGAGGGGTTTTTGAATGAATATAAACATTGAACTTTTTACAAAAAAAAAAAACTTCCGAAGAAGCAGTGAAAACGCCTTCAAATCGTTCATTGATTCGTGCCTACGGAAGTTTTACAGCAGATGTATTAATTAACTCGCATTATAATGGCATAACTGTGTGAATGTTTGGTGTTTTTTTTAAAGATCGGCAACTTCATAATTTAACAAAATGTATAAGAATTCTTTAAATACAATGATTTTGAATCAATGATTTTGTATAAATACATTGATTTGATTTTGATTTTGTATCCTAACTAGGCAAACCCTGTTCTAAGTAGAAAACCAGGCAATTTGATCAGCATTTCTAATTTTGAATATTTTTCTTTGGTACTTAAACTGTATGAAACGTCATCCGTCAAATTGTCATCCTCAAAACCGTGCTATCGAAATTCTTGTTCCCTTTTCGCGTCGTCCTCAAATCCAACGATTACTCGACATAATCTCTCCACCTCAATAAATTTAAAATAACCGCCACGTAATATGATATCATAATTCATATTCCAAGATATTTTAATCGAAGTGGCTTTTCGAGTGATTCTCCCAAATAAATTTCCTTTCGCAGGATAATTTGTTACGTAAAATATTTACGTGAAATACGGCCAATCCGATGTTCGGCTCGCATTGATACGGGGATTATGCAATGATTTATTGAGGTATTAATACTCGATACCGCCAGGGGACTACCGAAAACGTTATGGATAGTCTTCGTATAGATACGTACGCACCGGCACTTTGTCGGACAATCGCTCTTTCTTTATTACTAAATCGGTCGTTCTTTTTGGTACTTGAATTAATCCGGACAAATCGTTCGCAAAGTCTACAGGACGTGGACATGACCGTTTTGTTTCGTCTATTTCATACATATTTAACATTAAAAATAAAATTTATATATATAAAACAAAGTCGGGTTTTTTCGAACACTTATAACTCGAGAACGGCTGGACCGATTTTCATGGTTTTTTATTTGTAGTATTTGTCTCCGTTCCGAATAGCAGAATAACTATTAAAAACAAAAATTGGAAAATTGACGAAAAATTAAAATAAAAGAAAAAACATTTTCCCATACAAAATGTAAATCCGTGTTTTTGTCATGGTCAGTTGTACGTGGCATGTTCACGTGTCCGCAAATCATCCGCTTTATTTGTTCTTGCGACTGATAAAAAAAAAACAAAAAATGTCGTATATCACAAGGTGCTTCAATGAAGAGGATTAAACCGAGTGCATCCCATGCTGCACAATATGTAAATAGTTTATTTCAATCATGTCTTGCTGACACGCGATGTACTTAAGTTTTGTACTTTTATATTTCTTTTTGTGTTATCTTAATAAAGTAGTGAACTTAATATTTATTTTGTATTCATTATATTACTTTCATAAAATCATAAATTAAGTTCAGCTAATCTGTAACACGACATTCATTGACTGTTAGGCGGTACGAAGTTCGCCGGGTCAGCTAGTAATATATAAACACGCTTTATTGAACAGAAAATGCGAGCTTATTGCCTACAGGCAATATTCTAAATCTAACCTGTACTGATTTGTGAACATTATTAGCAGATAATTACTAAGATATATAATCATTTATATAATAAGTATTTTTTTTAAAACTATTTGTGTGAACAAAATGTTCCACACCAAAACCCTATAAGTACGCAAAGGTTTGCAAAGGAAGAGTATAAGAAGGGAAAGGAAAAGGTAATTGTTTGGAAGATTTCAAATGCTCTCTGAGTCTAACTCTAAGTCTAACTCTAACATGTTATGCTCGGCACGTTTCTCACATTTTTCGGCAAAGCATTCCAAAGACGAGCTCCATGCACAGTGAAAGAGAATGAAAAGTTGAGATATTTACGAAGATGAAGATAATGATATATTTATCTTTTTTTGGTGCCTTTTTGTAGACCCCGTCTTGTTGCCTATCGGCATCATGTTCTAGGTGGGCATTTATAGCATCACGCAGTCAAACACTCAGGCGGTCACCCATCCAAGTATTGACCGGGCCCAACGCTGATTAACTTCGGTAACAACGAGGAGAACCGGTGTCAACGCATCTACGGACGCATTAATTGCCTTTATATACAGGTGGTTTCTTGGAAACATAAACAGTGTTCTTAATGTTTACATATTTTTTCGCTTATTTTATTCCTTCTTTTTAGTAATATGGCAAGGGTCCCTACCCTTTTTTCCTCCAGATAAAATTCTTCTTAGTCTTATGACTTCCCTAGATTAATCTGCCGAGTGACGTCTTCCGACAACTTCCAGATAAAAATAAAATACCTCTCCGGTAAATTTGGCAATGCTCCATTAAAAGGGCGATTAGATATTCCTTTACCGGAAAGGGTACTAGGGTTGTTAATACTATGTAAAAAAATCGTCGATATCCTCGCTCTTAAGAATTAATATTATAAGCTCGATATTTCGCCAATAAGCACTTTGCGAAAAAGGCCAGACTATGTATTACATACTTCCATATGTATGCTACGCCTCGACTACGTCGGAAAGACACGTATGTATAGTATTTTTTCCATTAGACATAACACAATAATTAATTCTATGTAATGATATGACAGTATCGCCATTGCACTGTATCTCACCACATTATCGTTTTAACTTTCCTGATCCACCAACCTACAAGGAAGGATAGTATTGTTACCGCCCAATTTTTTTTCTCGAGATAAATACGAAAAATCTATGTTGAGCCCCCTCTGAGGCGATAAGGACTATTTCCATATTGAAGTATATCTGTGTCTGTATGTCTCTTTGTATGTATTCCTCCACGATAGCGCCCAAACAATTCATCCGATTGAGCTGAAATTTGGCATGCAGGCATTATTTGGTCGTGGCTAGAGTTGAAAGGGTTGTGTTTAAAATCATCCCACCAGAGGGCGCACTAGTCATATTTCAATCTTAAAATATCGGACTTAGAAACCTAAAATTTGGTACACAGATGCCTTGTCAGGCCGATATCCCATTTTGGTTGGAATACCTTAGGAGCCTATACAAGCCACACTAATAATATTTAATTTCCGCCTTACGTTTTAATCAAATATTAACGCCATCGTTTGGCGCTTGACCCAAACTTAGCCTTAGCCGAGAAATGAAAGTCGCTGCCATAGGCGGTTGCGGAACCCAACAAGGGTCGTCCGCCTGCCGAGAGAGGGCGCTCATCGATTTTATTAAAAATTTAATATTCAGGTGAAATCAGTCCTTGGCCACTTGCCGGAGCATATTTCATGAAGCATCCAATCGCATAATCAAAATAAAATATGTCAATATAATTGCCAATGGGTTTAACTGCAAATATTACAAGAAGACATAAAGATCTAAAATTAGATATAATAAAACTATTATTTTAAAATCTCATATTATGAGAAATACGCACAGAAATATTAATTAAAAGAACCAAATATGGCTACAATGATTTTCAGATTCCGATTTATTAAAAATATCCCAGAATCCATATTAAATGCTTATAAGTTGATGAATCCTCTAAACGAGTTAGAAATATATAAAAAGTCATTAATTATTCAAAAAAAATCAGCAAAAACAGTAATTTTGGGAAAACCAACAATTTTTTTGCCGATATTTTTGATTCTGTGACTGAGACTGAGATGTAAGGTTTTTGTTGATTTTTTATATCTCTAGCAATTATTATGATCCTTAACGGAAAACCTTTTTGAGTGTCTGAGCCTGTATATGTAATATGGAAAGGTATTGTTACGAATAAAACACAACAGCCTTTTTTCTATCCAAACAACGGAATAGCGAATGCTAAAATAAACAAATATTTTTCTGATGCTGCAGTTCCTCATGGTTAGATATAACTTGCAATCTAGGCTTAAAAATGGCTGAAAAGAAGAAGGAGAAAGACGAACAACCAATCTATCGACCTCGTCTACTCACTCCCTAGGTGGGAGGGCGGTTGGGGTGTTGTGTCCATTTTCAATCTTGTTTGCGCTGTCAACGGCAGCTGTTGCCGAGCATTTCAAACATGAACAGAATCTGCGGTGAAGTAGCTCGAAACTTTTGACACCCTTCCCCAAAATACTTGTCAAATTATCGATAGGCTAGAAATATGCGTTCCCCAATTCAAAGATCGAGCCGTGATTGCCACGTAAACTAGAAATTGTACTAGATAGCTGCACGAGTAGATTCCACGTCGAGATGATAAGTTATCTCCAAATAACTAACGATATCCGATATAAATTTTCTTGTTTATCAAACCGAATGGAGCTATTGATATATAACCAATAGAATCCAATACTCGAAATCAAAAATTAATATTTTTTCGCTCATAAACATACAATTTTACCCCTATTTAATTTATTTCGTCGCAAAATTTATCAGTCTACATACATTAATCATAGCAAGAATTATTATCTATATATAAAATTACAAAAAATCATCGCTTACCTAAAGGTATTAGATAATTGAACCAAAAGCTCTGCTCATTAAGTCACTTACTGAAATCAGTTTTAACTTATTTTCTAATGCACCCGAAAAAAGCAGTATCCTCCTTTCTTCAATAAATATAGTTGTAATAGACAGAATGTGTACAAGTAGAGGGAGTAGAGAGAATATGATCGTAATACATTGATTAGTGTGAGAGTGTTGTATCTACTACGTTTCGTTAAGATTCTAACATTACCACACACATCTAAATCGGTTCAGGCGTTTAGAAGTTATGGTGGAATAAAGAAACGGAAAACATACATACATGAATCCTAAACACGTAATACTCCTGTTTTTAGGGAGTCGTATAAAAAGCGCGTCATCACATCGGCGAATAGCGTCACTTAATATTGGTTAGACGTTTATGCTGGAAAATTTAGAAAATTTCCCATTTTCATTTAAAATATTATTACAAGTGATGTGTTATCATCAGTCAGCCATGAAATACGAGTACAATTAAAAAAAACGATATGCTTATTCTAATGAAAGAGCTTGATATATTATACATACACACACACACATACAGAAACACACACCCCCATACACACAATCACACAATATGAAAAGAGAAATATTATTCCTTTTAAGATGATGGCCATTTTATTTAATCTAATACAGGCACGGTCTAGTGTTTACAGAAGTAAGAGCTACGGGACATTCATCTACTTGTACGTTTGTGATTATCATTCGAAATGGCGGCTACAGCGCGTTAATTGTCGTCGACCGAATGAAATAGGTTTTGCAGCACAAACCCCGGATTAAACAATTAATTCAGTTCATTCAGCGCCCTTTCAATTTGATGGTTGCGTTCAGCCACCCCTGTCAAAAGCACCCGACGCGCGCGACGCGCCGCCGCCGGTGCTTTACGTCGGTCGGCTATCAGCTCAACCGACAACCGACTGAACGCGCGTCGAACAAATCGTCAGATCAACACTACGACGCAAAGCACAGAAAACAACAATAAATAATATGCCCCGAAATTCTGAAGTGGCGATACGATACGTCAACGCGACACGACATTTATTTATTATTTATTTATTTATTCAAGAATTAATTACTATGAAACATTGATTAGCTTATAAAAATAACAGGAACCGAATGGCAAAACCTTAACCTTTTGCTTATTTGTTTCTGTCACCCAACTGGGACTAGCCCGTTATAGGGTAGACAGGACTCCAATATTACAATCAAGTTTGCTTGATTGCTTGGTTGCGTACAAATATACAAGTTTTACTAAAAACCTAATGACACTAAATTGCCCTAAAATGTGGTCTTCAGAATAAAATTAAAAAAATAATAATAATAAAAATAATTTTAAAAGATAATATAATAAATGAAATGCAATTTCATTATTTAATCGGCAATAAATATCATATAAAATTTGATTAAATAAAATAAATAAAGTTATATGTGAGAAAAGAAAGAAACAGTCATTAATATTTATTAATATAAAAATACCTAGTCTAAAAAGTATACTTCATTGTCAAAGTCAAATAATTTTTGGTAGTTAGTTCAATGTTAAAATATACTTACCATATATGTTTAAAAATATGTTTATAATTTGTGCACCTAAGTTTTATTTGATGTATGGTTAGTCTGTCATGATTCGATAACCATTTATTTAATTTATTTTTGAATTCCCTAAATGTCAAATTCATTTTTATTTCCATATTGATCAGATTGTAAAATCTCGGCGCAATGAAAGAGTAATGTCTTTGTCCAAATGATGTTTTCCTTCTGGGTATTATTAAGCTATTTTCTAAAACTTGTCTCGTTGGTCGCCGGTTCTGAATTATTCCTAAATTTGAGTTACTGTCCAAAAATAGCCTTAAGAGGGAAGTTTTTAGAAAAAGTTGCCTACAATCAAGAACTTTAGCTTTCTTATAAAGTTCATTAGTGGGATGGCGATATGGTCTACGTAGAATAATTTTTAATATAAATTTCTGCGCAACTTGCAATGGCTCTATTATAGCAGGGTTTTACCACATCCACCCCATCCAATTATGCCGTAAGTAATAAGCGATTCACATAAAGCATAATAAACAGTTTTTAGTGTTTTGGAATCCAGAATATTCCTCAGTTCTTTGAAAACATATCCAAGGATTCGCACCTTCGTAGCCACGTTATGTAATATGAGAATCCCAACGGAGAAAGCAATCTAGAGTGATGTCTAGATATTTCCAAGATATTTCTCTTTGTATAGGCTGACAGTTACAAGACTCTACGCTATCGCACTCGTGTATTACAATAGTTTTATTAGTAGTGGGTTGACCTCTGGTTGTTATACTAAATGGCATGTATTTGGTTTTGCCAACATTAAACGTCAACATAAAGTTTCCTAGCCAATTTTTAACAATTTCCATGCCCTCGTTTGCTTTCTCAAATGTGTAATCCCAGGTTGAACCCTTGAATAGTATAACAGTGTCATCGGCATATGTGATGATTTTACCTACTGGTAACTGACATACATAGGTCATTTATGTAGACAAGGAATAAAATGGGTCCCAAAACGCTACCCTGTGGCACACCATACGTGAGATGCTGGCTTTTACTCTGGAGGCCCTGGATGGTGACATTTTGTACCCTGTTGGATAGGTAACTATCAAACCATTTAAGACTTGTATAGTTAATTCCTACACTGCTCAGTTTGCATAATAATATATTATATACATTGAATTCGATATCGTCCTCTATCCGACGACTTGACTGATTCTGTTTCAGAGTCGTCGGCTAATCTTGGAACTCGATAATTCTCACGTGATTCCCTCCCCGATATCGTGGTTTGATTGGTCGGGGTCGGCCGTTTAGCGGCGTATGCTCAATTCAGACCATAGAGGTGAGTGAATGCGTTCACCGAATAGAAAGAGATAGTTGCATATGGGGCCCTCCTGTATCTTTGACTAGTTGCGCATGCGCGTTTATCCATAATATAGCAGACTTATGGCGTCGAAGCGTTGCCATGGTGATATATAATAATAATAATAAAACTCTTTATTCTTAAGAAAAGGCGAGCTTATTGCCTGCAGGCAATATTTTAGAGCTAACCTATAAGCGTTACCATAGTGATATATGTACGTGGCTCCGTGCATGTGCGACTAGACAAGGATGGATGGGGTACTATATGCTGCTGTCTCTTTCTATTTGGCTGACGCATTCTCAGGCTGGTCACGAGGTCTAGTAGTAATATGTCAACGATTTAGACCGGGCTATGAGCTTGCTTGCTTTGATAAACGCATTCTTTGTTTATTAAATCAAATCTAATTCGAAAAGAGCTATATTCAAATTTCAATTGTCTTGGGTTATAATAGTCGGTAATTATTGATGAATGGGGATTTTTACTGCCATTTCATAGTTCCCAAAGCAACGACATGCAGATGACACCTCATGTGCTGTCGTCTATCCTAACGTCACTTCTGACGATTGAAGGACTATCGAATCGCTTCAGAATCGCAAATATCTATGAGTGACGACAATCGTGTATCGTAGCGTCGCTTCAGAATCCGGGGGCTGGTAGGCCAAAACTGTGATTTTTCCACTTTTCCAATAATATTTGATAGTATTTTAAAAATATGCTAATATTCTGCCCTGATTGGGCGCATGCCAATTTTCGCTAGCGACACTCACACTGTGTCAGACAAATTGGTTGCACCTCTAACGCTCGGGTGTCGTCGCTGAAACTTTAACCAAGTCGAATAATATGGCAAATTTAATTATGTCCTTATTATGCGTCTTATATAATATATCTTATTTTGAATTTTGTACTTAATTCTTTAATAAGAGGGTTTTTTTCTGAGTTTCTTTAGTTATCAAGCTGTAAGGCCGACAACGCATGCTATTAAATTGTACACATTATTTAGATAACACATACGAGTAAATTTATGTATAATTCATAAAGTACACCCAATACAGCCAACTTTCCTTTTTTTTTGACTGAGAGCAGAATAGGGTAGTGGGAGCTTCCAAACCACGTTTTCAACACTTGTTGTCTTGATGACTACTTAACTTTTAGACGAAACGTCTATAATTAATCTAGCAATATATATAAATCTTTATTTTTTTTATAATTAACTAGTGGAATGATAATCGGCGATGTTTGGATATCCGATTTTTTCCCCTCCCACTCTTACCTCTTTCCTTCTTACCCCTATACCTATGTAGCCTATGTTACTCACCATTTCCTTCAGCTATCTCTATTAAAAAAATAACATCGAAATGTATTTTGCAGTCAAGAAAAAAATACAAAATATACTGCTTATAAATATTTAGTAGATGAAACATGTATTGAAGCGACAAGCGCTGGACAATAGGTACTGAAATCAAGGGAACTGGTTCTCAGTACCTACCTAAATAAAGACCGAAAATCACAAAAGTATTTCTATACTTCGTTATCTCCTAACCGTCTATAATTATTTTCAGAATCAGAGATGAAAATAGATCTATAAATCGGATGGTACCATCGTCTGCTTTAAATAAATTAAAGCTTTATCTGAATTAAGAGTTTAATATCAATTATTGAAATTGATGAAATTGCCATTTCAAAAAGAGCAAATAGAAATTTCTATAATTTCAAAAACACATTTACACACATACACATACTTTACACAATCTCACATCTCTTATAATATATGTAACATATATGTAAAGCTAACTATATGTAAACAAAAGTGAATTCAGCTTTTTTTTTTTTTTTATATATTTTGTGTTTGTATTTATTTTATAATTATTTTCTACTACTTTATTATTATAAAATATATTTTTAAATAATTATCTTGTGTACTTTATTTTTTATTATTTTAAAAAAAATTACTATAACAATTTTTATACCTACATCTTTTTCATAAAACTACGGTTTAAAATTTTCATTAAAAATAATATCATATAAAGGGGGAGGCACTGTCTAGTATTTATTTTTTTTTCAATAAATAATTAAATAAAAATAAAAAATGTGACGGCATCACAAGCTAGTGGCATAGCATCATCGAATGACTATGGCCGTAGGATAGACGCCAGTGGTTAGCTCAGCATATTACATAGATAACTTTTTCAAATACGAGTCACCGATAGCTATACTCATCTCACAGCTCTTAATAAATCAAATTCCTGTTTCAGATGCGTCTGGTCTACAATTTTTAATTCAATCTAAACCTAATCATGGCTGGCCAACACAGGCGGCCATTTTACCTTCGGCTATTACTGAGACCACGCCGTGATCGATTGGTTTCTTATGACATTAGGATTTATTATGTTAGGGGTAGTATTAACTGGCTGAGCGATACGCCTGTACTTTGTTGGACATTGCATTTCCAATAACCTGCTCTTCGTTGTTTTCCGCCTGTTCAATATTTCGTCATGTACAGTTAATGATCAGACAAAGTCTTAAATTTCAGTTTTTTTGTAAGTTGGCGTCCATTTTTCCATTTCTGCGAGTGCTGTTTCCTTAATAAAGCAATGAATTAAAAATAATGTTTAACTGTTTTCATCTTCCAATATTCATAACTGAAACAATGGGGGTTTTCGATAGTAATTAATACCGCAGATTTTTTTTATCATCCGTATTTTTCTATTTTCATTCCAAATAAGTTGTATCTTTATTTATTTAAAGTAGAGCACAAGATATACCATCCTGCAGCATTACAAAATATTCGTGGTTGTACCAGTAGCAAAAAAGAAAGTAATCAACGCCGCCTAACGAGGCTTAGCTAGGCCTGTACTAAGGCAGGCCTACCAAAAAAATATTTTACCTATGCACACGTTTTGTAGTCGCATTTTAATAAAAAAAATCAATGAAATATGGTTGAGCTATCCCAGTCGCCCCATATTGAGATTGCCAATACTGCGGGCGAAACCGCCATATCAGAATATCACAACGATCGTTGTCGTCTTTTCGCCCTGACATGGGTCTTAAGGACTTACATTTGGGACGTAACATTTGCTGATCAAGTTACACCAATGCCCAGCGGAGGCCTTTCTTAAACACCACTTTCTTAGAAAAACTACGTTTCCAGACTCTCTCGCTAATATCCATATATAACACTGCTTTTGCAAAATGCCACTGGGAGAAAAACTTGCAGCAGTTGCAATGGTGACACCGAAAAATCCAGACGAGAGATAACACAATTCTACGAAATGACACGACATACTATTGCACTGGATCTTAACAAATTCTCACAGCGATTATTAATGCCATCATCTGAAATCGTTTGCGAGTGGTTAAAAAAGAATTATGTAATTATTATGCGTATTTCCAGTACTTTAAAATGCAACTGTTAGGTTCTCGCGCTACAAGACACTACTGACGACTGGCAGTCTGCTTACTCATAACAACGAAAAGATTATGACTTCTAAGTATAAGTGTAGTTTTGTTACTCGATGGCGAGCTGGTCTATTTAAAGCGTAATATCGATCGATTGAACGCGAACAATATAGTCGTTTTAGTATCGTTTTTTAAAGTATTCCAAAATACTCATCTTAGTTGGCTGGTTGGTCCAATGAAGGTAAATTCCCTTGGAAATATTGGTAATGAAGGGATAATTCACGGCTTGAATGGCCTCACGGTATTACAGTACTGGTACTATATACTTGCATACATTGCAGCGTGTTTGCCTGGCAATATCAAGTTGTTGCAATGGTCCTACACATTGCGTTCACGGTTTTAAAGGAGATAAGATAATGCGAATATGAATGGCATCGTGGCATTCAAAAGTATTGTCAGAATGCATCTTACTGCACGACAGTGGCGTTACAATAATGATATGTAAAGAGAGTAAGTTTAGTGAAGCGATGCGGCGACATAATACTGCCATATTTGTAAAGTTCGCAAGGTTTTATAGGAATGGTTATACACCATTCTGACCCTTAATTAGTAAGCATGGTGACAACACGTCTGGTCAGAACCGTGTACTTGTTTGGCCAGGAAGATCATTATTTAAGGAGTTCACTTCATGTTTTTTCTGAGTAGTCTGGATTTCTGAGTGGATCCAGGGCATCCACATGGAAATGCTTTCATTCAATTTACCTGGATGGGAGCTGAACCCAATATGCAACCCAATATGCAAATCAATATGCAAACCAATATGCTTGGAACCATTAGTCCCCCACAGTCGCCACAGTTGCAAATTGAAATGATGCACTACCTCACTGATAAACTTTACGTATTGCTGTAATGAACCACTTTAATATTTGACAAAAATTATCCTTCAGGCAGCAGGCTTTATATCATTAGGGGCCACGTAGGTGGTTACCCATTATTTTAGTGACCGCGCCCGATGTGGGTTTAACTTGTTGTTCAACTTTGGTGATCTGACGGGAACCAATTACTCGCGTAGCAACCCGCATTTTTTTCTGATCCTGGTAACGGCCCCACTTAAGAATCTCGAGACCAGCGGAGTAGTTGAAGGAAAAGTTGTTATATATCGCAATAACACATAATAATTTGAATCTTGATCACGAAGCCATTTGAGATGGCATGGGGTTGGGTGGTCTATGTAACTTATTATTGATTGCATAAAAGCCAAAAACAATGTCTTCTACGTGTTAAAAATACCTAGCATGAATATAAAATAGATGTTCGATTATCACATTTATTTTGGCCTTTTATGTCTAATAAGTACTTTTAATTTAGGCACACCCTGTTATATTTAAGAGGGAGATAAAGCGAGAAACACACAACGCTAGAGCGAGGCAAATATATCAGTGCTACTCACACCCAGATTTGTACCTGGTGGCTACGCATCTCATGTGTATGCTAATTGCTCCCCTTGAGGGTGTTGTTAAAGGTGGGGAGGTAGGGGACAGGGTGGTGGGAGAGGAAGAGAAGGAAGAGGAAATTCCGCAGGTCGGTCATCGCTTTGTCGGCTCCCTAAATGGCTTCGTTAATTTACTTGGGACAGAGACACTTCTGCGGGCGAATCAGAGGCCCTGAAGGGCCCTGTCGCCGACACTGATATCCTTTTAATGGCTTTCGGATAAAGTACAACAGGGCCTAGATTCAAGCATACCTTTGAGACCGTAATGAACATTTCCGAAGACACGAAGACACTCGCCGAGCCCGCAAGCTATTTGATATTACCTGACTGTCTAGGCTTAATTACGGCTACTCCGTTTAATTTGATGGTGGAGAGAAAGCGATAAGAGATTTTGCCTTGAATTGTAAGCGGCCATGCTTTTCGTTTAGCATTATTTGTCCAAAATGCTCGTTTCCAGATATTTATTATATTCATTAGCATTGGCTTCGTTCAAAGTCCCGCAATCCCAATATTGTTTCGAAGTCGATCAAACCACAACATTTCAAGCATTCTTATGCACAGCCACATTTCAAATGCGTCTATCTTTTTATAAATGTTCTATGTGAGCTTTCATGATTCAGCGCTATATAAAATGACGGAGAAGACATAGCAATGAACAATGCGTATGCGGAGTTGTAGGCTCAAGCTTTTGGAACATATCAACATCAGTCAACATGGTCAGTTTAACGGAGTAGGCTTGCCGTGCTTGTTCAATTTTGTAACTGGTCTCCTAGCTGTAGTCCCATTTATCATTGACGTAACTTCTAAGGTTTCATATTTCTCTGCTTGTTTTATAGGTTCGCCGCTTAAAAGATAGACGTGTATCTATATTTATTAAAACCAATTTTCATAAAATTGATCTTGCTTTTACTTATGCGAAAACTGTAATTTTTACTTACATCATTTAGGTTTTGCATAAGTTGCTGTAGATCGTTGGTGTTAGTAGCAAGTAAGACTGACCGAATTACAAACGACTCTTTAAAAGCGGACTCAGACAAGATATTAAATATAATTGTCGATAGAATGCAGCCTCGTCGTACACCTCTGGGGTTTTCTATGAACTCTATTGTTTCTTCTTCGACTAAAACATTAGCTGTTTGATTCCAGTAGTGATAAGCTATACATCGGATATATCTAGAGGCTAAGCCTACATATGTTAAAATCTCGATTATTTGTTATGTTTCACCCCGTCGAAGGCTTTTTCGTAGTCGATGAAGCATGCTAACTTTGGCTGATTCTTGACTAAACATCTCTGAATGAGCACTCTCAGAAAAACCACCTCTAAAACCAAAACTGACATTCTTAGTGGTCTATTTGCATTTTTATATACCCTGTGAAAGATTACCTGGAGAAAAATCTTTAAAACGGGGCTCATCAATGTTATTATTTAGTAAATATTATTTAATTCGGTATTCATAGCACGTTTTTGAGTTCGCTAGTTTGAACAGTGTTATGAAGGTAGACACTAGACAGCCCTGTATTTTTTATTTTTATTTTTAGATTTAATACTTTATTCATTTATTTGTTTGTACATATAGCCCCATTGTTATCAATGTTATAAGTAACTCGGAAAAATTGAACACCGAAATGCAGCTAATGCTCAGTGCCCACCTAACTAGGACTTAAATGTCCCGTACCTATCTAGGCGGGTCAGAGTAAATAATTGAAATAAGTAAAACAACTTACGTAACAATTAGCCTAATTAAAGTTAAAAAAAACCTTTTTATTTTTATATTCAATGAATGTGCTTAATTAAGATTGAATAATATATCGGAATAAATAAATAACATAGGTAATACAATATGGCAAATACACATATACGTAAATACGATTTTAATAAATAATAGATGCTATATGGTATAAACATATTTATAATTAATTAAAATATATAAATACAATTTTAAAAGCAGTGTTTAAAAATACATGAAATAACATAAATAAAAATATGATACTATTAATATACCTATGCATAATAATGTATATAAATATACAATATTATTTTTAAATTAATTTTACATGTGCCTTTTCTGCAGTTAAAGAGGTGGACTAGATATTCCAGGTATCTTTTGTTAATTGCAGAAGCTCAGTACATAGTACTTAGCAGGGCTAACGGATTTGCCAACCTTGACTTTTTGTTTTGAATAGCATGTTTTATTTTATTGAATTGAATCGGTAGTCCAGTGTTTTCTGCAATGTTTTTCTTCAGTGGTAGCCTGTCATCAGCAAATGAGGCTTCAATATATTTCGTCCAGATGCGCAATTTCTCTCGATGTCCATCACAATTTTATCATTAGCATCTAATAAAATCCTACTATTCGACTTACTGCTTCGACTCCTGGCCTCTTGAATTTTGTTATAAAGATTGAAAGAGTCATGATTCCTTTCACAATCTTCGATTTCCATGCATCTAGAGCCGTCAACTACAATCGGCGAACCCATCACCTCAGGAAGTTTTAACGATATTAGATCGTTCTGTCTCCCGTGAGGTGAGTGTAGAAGACTTGGTACGAAAACAGTCCACTGTCTAGTTGCGCAACTCGGCGCGTCAGAGGCCAACGCCTTACGGTGAGGCACCGGGAAAGGTAACCAGCGGGCAGCCTTGCCCCCTGACCACCAGTTTGGGAGGATATCTCTGTCCGGAATTGTCTTCCTTCGTCTTTCTTACGTAGCGGTGATACTGTGTCTACCTAATGGGAGCTAATGGGCCTTTGCTGAGTTGGCCACGAAGACCCATTTTGTTCAGTGTTGGTCACACTCACGGGTCAACACCCATCCGGCGGCCTCCACGCATAAAGTGCGAGCCCGGGCAGGACTCTGGCCTTAGGGCTAGTTTACCCTAGGAGTCAACCCTGTGGCGCTCCTGGACGGTCTGCGCACCGTGCGGCGTAAGCCAATCGATTGTGCACTCTGACTAACAGGTGGGGGAATCTGGAAGCAGTACTGTTTCCTATAGAGCGGGGGTGGTTGCGGTCCTTACGGCGACTGCTCTTGAAACGACCATCGGCTACCCGATCCTGGGTGAACAGCCATGCAAAGGATGCCGCGGTCCGCGATAGATTCGGTTTATACCGTTTCACTGTAAAGGAGAGGACCACGCAAGCGACCTCGAACTCGTAACCAATCGAGAGACCGGTGTAGCCTGGTCGCCAATTGGAAGTAAGGGTATGAATGTAAGCCCTCTGGGTAACATACCTGGTTATCTCGCGGATAAGGCGTTGACCTCTTACGGCCATGTGGCGGAGCTTGACGGTGGACTGTTTTGTCCAAGTCTTCTGCGCTCACTTCACGGGTGATAGAACGAACAATCGTTAAAATTTCCTGAGGTGACGGGTTCGCCCGTTGTAGTTGACAACTCTATTTGTGCCTACCTAATCTACCGCGGACCACGGCATCCTGTGCCCGGCTGTTCACCAGGGATCTGGTGCCGAATGGTCGTTTCAAGAGCATTTGCTGTAAAGGTAACAACTACCCCCGCTCTATAGGAAACATTACTGTTTCTAGACTCCCCCCGCTGTTAGTCGGAATGCAAAATCAATTGGCTGACGCCGAACGATGCGCAAACCGACCAGGAGCGCCCAAAGGTTGACTCCTAGGGGAGATTTGCCCGCAGGCCGCAGGCCATTTCCAAGCATCCATATTTTTTTCATGACCTTTCTGGTTATCCTTCTTAACCCGTTGAGTATGATACGACCAAATCTGGTTGTGAAACAATTATCCGTTGAGTATGATACGACCAGATCTGGTTCCGCGTTTTTTTCACTTCTTTGACGTTCTCATATTTATTCATAATTATCTAATTGTTTTACAAAATGATATTTCAATATTCTATATTCGAAATTTCAATGCAATCATTGTGCAGTTGTTCTTTTTATGATTGGTGTAGTAGTTTCGTAGTTATAGTACTTTAAGTCGATGTCGCCGAAAATCCTGCAAAAGAGACAGATGCATCCATGAAAATACCCATTTACTCCAAGGGTTAATCCGTTATTGATTGTTTCATACCGAGTTTTGGCTGATCGTCTTGCTGACATTAAATCAAATATTGCGGTTATCATTCATTCCTTCTTGTCTGTTACACAGTCCCTTTGTAGTGGTTCCTCTCCCATTTTTATTAATATGACTTTTAAGTAGGTTCATTCGTATTCTATATTGTCCATTACATTCTTTGCATTTATTCCAATTTTGTATGAATGAATTTGCGGACATTTTTTCCGTATTTGTTTCTTTAAACGCTTCTTTTGGTTGATGGAATAATACAATTATTATTCCTTTTAATGTTAAAAGCTGCATACCTGTTTTCATATCGCCTTTTTTTCACCAACTTCCCCCTTTGCAAATTTTGCAATTTCAATAATAATTTTCTAGAGATTTTGCCAGGATAATCCACTCAGTGCAATCTACCAATAGTATTATATACCTACCGATTGAATGAATTTCAGCGCACACTGTCGTTTTAACACAAAAGAGTGGTGACGCACGAGTATTTTACTGGGCGCTGTCGGGCGGTTTTAGTGCCGTATTTATCGTACGTGCGATGTGCGGTGCTGCGCTGAAAGCTGCGTTGACTGTTCCGCGGCGGTCAACAGGAAATGTTCCGAGCCCCTAATGGCTATGGAGCGGCTCGACTCGGACGCGGGAAACACGATGACTCAATTACGTGAACCCGCGGCTGCATCCAACATTTTATGTCGCAAGAGAGGTCACCCACTATTATCGTACATATGCGTTTTTTATCGTACATCTTCTGATTGAATATTTTTTTAAAATACGTCAAGTCATGGGTTCCCAAACATATGTAAGTCGTGACACCTTTAATAAAATTAAAACGTTTTATCTATATATCTTCAACGATAGTACTACCAATAAGTAAACCAATATAGCATATGAGATGGGTATCCTTGTTGATGTCCGATAGGTCCACAGATGGGACCCTGAGTGAAGTGCTGGATTTTTCGATTGATGTTGTTGTTAAACAGAGGAATCGTCGACAGACGTTTCCAGCATTTCTTTCGGTTATTACATTTGCCTTATTAATAAGTTCCACAGCAATAGTGTGTGCATTTTTGCACTTCGCTAAGCTATACTTTGAATAAAGTTATCAAGTGATGCGTAACAGTGATGCTTGCTTTAGTAAATAAATGTTTTTGTTGGTGCTAATCTTTCATTTTTATGTTAAAATATTCATGTGGTTTGTCGATGCGTTTATTCAAGGCGCCGTCTCAATCTACCTGGATTCATGCTCTCTAATATTAGAACTTTAGATCACACAATGCGGTCTCTCTTCATCATTGACTTCTACTGAAGTGAAGCCAAAATCCAAGTAGCTTTGTTCGCATTTGCATCATTTCCGCTCTTTTACTCGCACGGCACTTCATGAAGCATTATCATTAGTACTAGAATTATCGGCTACCTGCAGTGGGGGGGGGGGGCTGCGACAACTGGGGAGTGAACCAGTTTTGGATGAGTAATCTTGACACTTTTTGTTCAAACCGAGTACACACGTTTTGAATCCTTTCCAGTTTATTGCGTAGCTCCATATTCGCGTCTAGGTAAGCCATATTAGCGTAGTAAGTTATTGGTAAAATAAAAGGTTGTGCGATTTGGCGTTCAATACAAAGAGGTAGAAAATTCTGAACCAGTTTAAAAGAATTAAAGACAACTGTCTCAGTGCCGGGAAAAATGTTAGGAAAATCTTGTTTTTTTTTGCGAGTGGCAACACTGATTCGACGATACACGCGGATCAAACGTAGGGTGAAAGCGGCAATATAACGAACCCCCCCCGGCAAAGCACTGATGACGTAATGACTCAGGTTTAAGACCTTTGTCTTAAACCGCGTGTTTTTAAAAATGCATTTTAGTGTAAAAACACGGTGGATTTTTATTTTCCTTTCATAACTTTAAACTGGTTTTCGACCTAACGTAAGACGAGGTTGGCCTTCGCTTCTAGTGAAAAAGTCGGAATTTCGGAGCTAATACTGTTCTTAGTCGGGGTTACAACTATGGTTACAACTCGTGTGGCCCCGTGTGGTCAGTGTAGACCAGGGTGACGACTATCGTTTGAAGCGGAGTTTGGTGTTGATACTGATGTCAATGGCGGTTCAACCGGGGGCAAGGCGGAAGAGGAAAACGCAGAACTGTTATGTGATAAAAGGATTATTATAGACTGCAGACGAACAGACGCGACTGTTCATGCTTGCTGTGATAACCTCGATATCTCTTTATAAAGGTGATGTGATTGTTATCTGACTATACATATAATAAATTATTTCGCAAGGGTGGCAATACCACGCGCGATAAATTTGAATTGCTTTCTGGCAGGGCAAACGAGTTATATAATGTGACATAGTCTCTACAGTATCGTCGTAGAATCTATCATGCCGCCAATTAATGAAAACAATGTACAATTATATTTGTCAGACCTGAGAATTTCCAAATAAAGTAGTACCTACTTGGCATTTTTTATGGTACCCAAAATCGAGAAAACGTACTCACACATTTGCGCGGGTACCTATATACGAGTAGATATTAGTCGTTCGTAGATCTGTGATTATGATTATATGTAATTTGTAAATATGTAAATAATATGTAGAAGTAATCGGAAAACTTTGGCGGTTTCTAATGAGCACCAATCGTATGTATAATGAAATCATTGCCCACTCTAGATATTCCCATTGCAGCCAACGTCGTCAAATAAATACCAACTGAAACACGTCCCAGTCTGCAATGGATTTCGTGTTCGGGTGCAGTTCTGTCCGATCAGTGCCATGTTTTATGGCACAACAGTTTTCGTAGCACCATTCGATATTTATTACGCCACAGCTGATTCGCGGAATTTTCATTTATTAAACGTGCTTTAACGTCAACAGACAATTCCTTGTAATTTGGCAATGTTCGTATGATATCATTTGAAGCGAGCCTGAATTAAGTCGAGATACCTCATACATTTATTTCTCAGCCTTGTCGAGGTATATACGGTCATCATGCGGTATAGTTATGTTGATCAAATAAGTCTGCCTTGTATTTTTATTGATCAATACTCTATGGGGCCTTTTCGCCACGATTGTTCTATCAGTTATTATAGGCCGATCTCAACAATCTTATATTCGAGGATACTCTAACAGGAAAGCAGACCTTATCTGGTCCTACAAATATTTCAATAGGAGGAGTAGCGCAAGGCTCTATGTTGAGCCCTTTACTTTTCATAATTGACACCAATGATATAAGCGCGATTGCAACGCAGTTGAAAATTACCCTATTTGCCGATGATTTGAGCTGTGCCATAGTTGCGGACAAGATGGAAAAAATAAGGGAAAATATAGACACGACCCTTGATGAAATTGATGTCTGGTTCATGGCAAACAAGATGTGTTTAAACATGTCTAAAACAGTGCTAAAAAGAATATCAGCTTCCCTTGAACCACAACATTAGCATTGACTATAGTGCTAGAGTTGTCATCTACAACGGGCGAGCCCGTCACTTCAGGAAGTTTTAACGATTAGTCGTTCTATCTCCCTGGAGTGAGCACAGAAGACTTGGACGAAACAGTCCACCGTCAAGCTCCGCCACAAACCCGTAAGAGGCCAACCGCGAGATAGCCAGGAGTGTTACCCAGCGGGCTTACACTCACGCTCTTACTTCGAATTGCGACCAGATTACTCCAGTCTCTCGATTGGTTACGAGTTCGAGGTCGCTTGCGCGGTCCTCTCCCTTACGAAGCGGTAAAAAAGGTTTATACCGAATCTAGATCGGGTAGCCGATGGTCGTTTCAAGAGCAGTCGCCGTAAGGTCCGCAACCACCCCCGCTCTATAGGAAACAGTACTGCTTCCAGACTTCTCCGACTGTTAGCCAGAGTGCGCAATCGATTGGCTTAGCCGCACGGAGCGCCGTCCAGGAACGCCAGAAGGTTGATTCCTAGGGGAAACTAATCCTAAGGCCAGAGTCCTACCCAGGCTCGCACTTCATAAGTGGAGGCCGTCGGATGGGTGTTGACCTGTGAGTGTGACCAACCATGAACAGAATGAATCTTCGTGGCCAACTCAGCAAGGGCCCCTTAGCTCCCCTATAGTGATATTTTTGGTGCATATGGAGAATAGTTTTAATTGGCATATTCACCTCAGCCCCGTTAAAGATAAGCCATCACCTGCATATTATGCCTTATCGAGGTTCCGGACATTTATGGACAAAAACGACCTCAG
The DNA here is from genome assembly GCA_944548615.1 of Micropterix aruncella. NCBI lineage: Eukaryota > Metazoa > Arthropoda > Insecta > Lepidoptera > Micropterigidae > Micropterix > Micropterix aruncella. Next base: position 26,505,529 of record OX155952.1, on the reverse strand, counting down.
CCTATTACGCCCTTGTGTAATCCCATATGACATAGGTACGGCATAGATACATCGCAGATGTTTTCATTCTGTAAAAGCGTGCAAAATACAATGCGAGTCATATTTAAAATACCGCCAGCAAGCAACTGCAAGCTAGATTTTTCTGAATTAGGAAGATTGACTTTATAGATAGCATTTTTTTAGTAGAGATATTGGGCCACTTTGATAACAAAAATGTCGCAAGTACACGTAGCAGAATTGAAAGAAATGACCCTATGGACAGTAATAATTATGTACTAGAAATAAATGCTAGGACTATTAAGTTCCAAAATAGTTGTAACTACCTAGGTTTTTAGCATTTCAATATGGCACCGCGAAGTTGAAAGATATTGAAAATAAAGCAGATTTAAAAAGGAGGAAAGCTCTTAGTAAAGATAAGTTCTTATAGTTATACCGAGATAAAGGGATACAACTAATTTGAGAAGCCTGCAGTGTAATGTTGTTTTAATTCCCGATTTATTTAATAAAATTTTAGATTTTTTTATACATATTGCTATGAAATAAATCCTATTCTCTATACTATGTACAAATAAAAATAATGGGGCTCTATGGTGAATATAATACGGCACTACAATATAATATATAATTAAAATATAATAGGGCACTATGGTGTCGACGAAACAATATCCGAAGGCGGGCTCTTGATGGTTAATTCAGGCTACTTTACTGAGAAAAATATAGGATTGATTCGTATCTTACCATTTTGGTATTACGGTTTTTACAGAATAACGATGTTTCAATCATTATTTTGTTGAATTACAATAACTTTTGTTGAAACTTTATTACTCGATTATATGAATCAACATTTTCCTTACGGTTAATACGGAAATAACAGTATATTGTAGTTTCAATATGATTCATGTGCCCGACTATAACCGTACGTATACAACTACATTCTGTTATGTTATGTAGAAACGAGATGCTAAGGTCGCGATGTAATGAAATAACATTATGTTCTAACATTACGGCACCGTTACTACCGTCACGCCAACACCGTTACGCGTCATATTAATTCATACGCACTGACCTCAGTCCGAGTTATATACAAAATCCATGTTGAAACATGCATATTTCCGTGTATTACATCGTTATATTATTCTCGGTGTAATTTATATCTGTGCAAATACTCAGTATTGCTAAGTACCGAACAACCAGAGATCATAGGTCGGATAATTTTACCGGGAAGATGACAGACTCGACATTTGTCGCCATTATTATTTCTGATGATGAATATCCTGTTGATCTCCTAATGATAGCTTTGATAATCTCTTTCTGTTTGATAATCTGTTTGATAATTTGTTTGACAATCTCGTTTTGAATCTCCTGATCATCGTTTTGGTAACTTGTTTTTATATCGAAACATGAAACTCTGGGTCTCAGTAGAGAGATCATTGCATGCAGTAATTTTTAAATTGCATGTCGGGTCTGATTTTAAATATCTGGACACTACACTACACGCTTCAACTATTTGAGTCAGTAAATCAACTTTCTCTCTTTCTCTCTCTCTCTCTCTCTCTCTCTCTCTGGTCCACAATCTGGTTGAATAATAGATAGGTAGTGTTATCTGGTATTACAGTGTAATCGTGTTTTCTATTGTTTGTGGCCTTGTCTGTGTTTACAGTGGAAAAAAATCACCTCACTTAGATATCTATATCAAAATGCCCTGATTCTGCTATTTCTTGATAGTTTTTAAATGCACTGACCTTAGATGGCGTTGGTGGAGTTAGGGGGTATTCGTTTCGATGTGATGGATAGTCGCAATTTAGCTTCGTCATTTGAGGTCTGTTTCTGAATTTTATCCCAGTCTTTGCCGAGATTTGCCAGAGCTTTGGTTAGTTTTGGGTCATCTGGATCCGAGGTGAATTAATAAAAGTCAGCACAAAACTAAAACGTCGGATACAATACTATGAATCTGAGGCTACTCAAAAAGAAAATCCAACAACAACCATTGACTTATAATTTATAAATTGATTGGCAGAATTCGAAACAATCCTTGGCCTGAAGAAATAGCTATGTAGAAGAATAAAAGGTAGGTCGAAGTATAGCTTTCGCAGTACTTATAAATACTAATAACTTTCATTGATTTCGCAGTTATCACTTATAAATATATTTAACTTATGTTCTTTAATTAAAAAAAATAAAACTTAGCCATGGAACTACTTCAAAAATCTGAAAAACACGTCGCAAAAATATAATATTAACAACAATATCTCTCAAAAAAATTACCTGAACATTATAAAAAAATCTACATTAGAACGAAATAAAATAGATATATTCCATGTAGTGCAACAATTAGGCGATAGCTGGCATTACTTTTTTTGGGTAAAGCTTAAAAACGCATTACAAAAAAATAAAATATTTTTTATGCAGCCTTATCCAAGCACGTAAAAATATTCAGACTTATCCAGGCCCAATCCCACCAATCCTCTTTGTGAATCTTTGTGAATATTTCTACATAAAAGATTTACGCTTCCTACATTATAAAAATAAGAGCCGTGTCTCATCTTGTTTATATTATATCATCGATGTTATCGAATCTCTCCAAAACCGCCGAATTAAAGGAATAGTGTTTGAGGATGTTCGCTTGATTCCGCGTGCCAGCCTTTGGAATAGGACCGAAGCCCATCTCAGCGGCGTGCGGCGGCTTGTGTGGACTCAAAAGTAATAATGTTTGCACAGGGCCATTTGAGGAAGTGGAGGGTACAAGGAAAAATGGGATACCCCACCCAGACGAGATTTTATTAACTTACACAGTTATTGACTCGGTTTAATGGCATTATCGGGAGATTGCAATGCGCTTGGAATAGGCCCGAAGGCTTCTTGCAGCATGTGCAGCATCTAAGTACATTTATAGCTATCATATGTTATCGATGCAATGCTATGCAAAATATCGCGCATGTTTCTGTAACCTCTGGATATGGTATTCATCAATTTAGCGAATGTATAGCCCGTAGCCACAGTATCCATATATATGTAGGGTTTCTCTGATGTCGTGTGTTGTCGATATGAGCAGAGCCCAACGCTGTGAATTCCCTCAGCGTAGTACGTACGGTAGGGTCAATACAATATTTAATGCATCAATTAATTTATAATGATAATAATTAAATATGCTAAATATATGCGCTTTATATCGGTAGATCTCCTGTTAAACGAGGTATTTTTCGTGTAAATTCATACTTGCGATTGTGAAAGACACTCTTTTCCATACATTGATAAATTGCAACGTATGAAAGACTCATTTAAACATGAAATTATTATTTTTATGACATCAGTCATCAGGCGATTAGACAGTTTTGCCTGTTAAATTACGTCAACTGAATCTTGGAATTAGAAATGTTTTTTGATTTTAATGTTACATTGTTCATCACCATGAGTCACTACATATGCATAGTTATTTATCGAAAGAAAGCGTCTTTACGTACCTATAATAAAATGTTAATTATTAATTAAATGAATTCGAGAGAAATAATTAAGAAACTAGATACAATTGAATATGTTGTGATATACATTATTAATACATTTTAAAGATATTTTAATAACATGACGCGTAATGTAATAAGTTAAGGTTGTATATATTTAAAAAAAATCGTTATGCTATGGTTTAAGAAATCGTTTATTATTATATTATTGTTTTATATTGAGATGGGGTACCGTATAAGCATGTTTAGAACGCCATCTAAACATGCTTTCTAAACATGTCTACTACAACATCTAAACATGGGCTACTGTACATAAAGAAGATTCATCAATAAAAGTGATCTATACGTTGCGTTTTATAGTAAAATCCTAGCTGTCAACATCGTACTATGGCATTGAGCAATCTAATACCCTATATAAAATCATTGTTTGCACGGATATTTGTAAAAGAAATAACATGGCTTCGAAATAAATTTAGTTAATTTCGTATAATTCTAACTCAAACCGAAGCTTTAAATTTCGCTCGAAGCTGAAACCGAAGCTTCAACTTCAAATTACTCAATGTGAAAAAACCGCAATTACATAGGTGAACTTAATTCATATGCTTTATATTTATTTATTTATTTATTTATTTACATATACATATACATTCAAATTCATGAGCATAACAGAAAATGAAATTACAATTTAGACAATGCCGTCGTATGCTTTTAAAGTTATATACACATGATACATCTGTCTGAGCCCAGGTTACATAGCGCATACATTAAACGCAAGTGATAATCTTTCTATTATGCTAAGCAAAGAGCAGCCGAGCCCGCCTTGCTAGGCACCCCTGTGTTAAGGCGAGCTCAATTCAGGGGTGCACTAGTCACACTAGAGTGCCACGGTTGTGTCAAGGAAAGATCTAAAATATATATTTTTTTTTAATTATTTCTATTTCAATTTATAATTAATATTAATTTTATTATTATTTTTTTTTTTATTTTTCTATTTTTTTTTACCGCAGAATAGAATCTACAAGCGCGAATCCCCTCTTTTGCAATATTGAGGTGATTGTCGCATCGTATTCATACGAGTTCCTTCAAAACCATTATCTTCAAAACCATTGTTGCAGAAACTACCGTTTCGAGAACATCAAGGAAACAGGCATTTTAGAGATATTCCATAAATTTGTAGCTACGTTTACTTATACAATATTACATTATCCTTCGCTTCCGGGAAGGCCAGTGTGTCGGGCAGCAGAGATGGCCACTCGTTGATTGATTGATCGTCCTCTCGAGTGTATCTTCACCTCAATCGGATAACTTAGGCTTTCGGGAGATTGTCGTATTTCCGAAAGGCTTTTCTTTATTTTTTTACCTCGTTTTCCTTATATAAATCTTTCTAATGTGCAGTTTATATGGATATTCGATATTTCTGTTGGTCATAAAATGGTCTTTTATAGATTTCTAGCGTATAACTGCAAGCGTGCTGAGCTCTTGTTCTCCACTGCTGACTCAGCTGGTATTCCAGATTTCTGCGGTTCCTCGTGTACATTCCGGGGCTATATTAATCGACAGACCAATAATTTTCTGTATTAATTTGCAGTTTTCCATATTGTCAAACTTTAAAGCATTGCTTACTTCTCAGTGTTTATAATTAATTATCAAAATATATTGTTTCAAAATATATTTTGTAATCAAAATAGATACTTTAGCGGGGCTTTACTCACGAGGGAGGCCCATTGGCCCGGCTTTCTGAGTGTAGTATCGCAGAGCTGCGCGCTGCGTTAAGTGCTAAAGTAATAAAAGGTTTTTTAATGGTATAGTTTTTTATTTTTATTTATTTATTTATTTAAGAATTAATTACTATAAAACACTGATTAGCTTACAAAAATAACAGGAACCGAATGGCAAAACCTTAACCTTTTGCTTATTTGTTTCTGTCACCCAACTGGGACTAGCCCGTTCTAGGGTGGACAGGACTCCAATATTACAATCAAGTTTGCTTGATTGCTTGGTTGCCTACAAATGTACAAGTTTTAGTAAAAAGCTAATGACACTAAATTGCCCTAAAATGTGGTCTTCAGAATAAAATAAAAAATAATAATAATTAAAAAATATTTAAAATATATAATAAAAAAAATGCAATTCCATTATTAAATCGGCAATAAATATAATATAAAATTCGATTAAATAATATAAATAAAGTTATATGTGAGAAAAGAAAGAAACAGTCATTAATATTTAATATTATGTTTTAAGTAATATAAGATTTAATATAAAAATACCTAGTCTAAAAGTATAATTCATTGTCCAAAGTCAAATATTTTTTAGTAGTTAGTTCAATGTTAAAAATTACTTAACATATAAGTTTAAAAATATGTTAATAATTTGTGCACCTAAGTTTTATTATACTATTATTTCTAACATTTGATGTATGGTTAGTCTGTCATGATTCGATAACCATTTCTTTAATTTATTTTTGAATTCCCTAAATGTCAAATTCATTTTTAGTTCCATATTTTGGTTTATATGTATAGATAAATATATACTTTTGGAATGTACTCAATCAAATCATTCATTTAATACTAAACACCATATATTTATCTTGATTATTTCTCATCAGGACATTCAGACAATTATTTATTTGACATTTTGACAGTTTAGTTACTCTATGACACTTGGGATGACAAAATGATTCTTACAATACTACATACTTAAACATCGGTTCAAGCGTTGAGAAGTAATGATGGAATAAAGAAACCCCTACTACCACATTATGCTCCTATCTGTTGGTCAGTCGTGTAAAAAGGTGGACACATCTTACGTCCTAAAAGTAACAAAACATTCTCCCTGTTAAAATGTAAAACACATGCGTATACTAACATTTTACTTCGTTGTGCCTTTTTTCAGGTCACATTTTTAGTGAGGCTTTCCTCGTCGCTCGGTGAATAAGGGAATGTGCCTACAATACTTGTCCCCTAATTGCATGGCTGCCATAATGATCCGGCGCCACGGAAATTATAGTCCTTTACTGTCTAATGAGATACCTCGTGACGCTGAATTCCGTAACAATAGACTTACACATCCAAAGTAATTACGAATACCTATCTATTTATATAGAGGTATAATGACATGTGAATTTAGACCTTATTATTCACGAATATGTCTTAATAAAAGTTGGATATTGTTTATTATTCAATTACCTGTCGGCCTTGATGTCTGTTAACGATAACGTATTATAAAAGTAGGGTTCATCTAGAACAGTGTTTTCCAACCTTTTTAAAAATCGCGACCCCCTGTTTGTTAAAAAAAAACTCTTACGCGACCCTCCCTTAGACTGTAACTTAGTTCTCTCGACCCCCCTTCGTCTCTTCCACAGCTGTGACTGTAAGCATTCAAAAACTTTTTTTGTAAAAACAATGGCGAAAACCAAATTAATTGTACTTTTGGGGAAATGCTGCAACCAGTAAAAGAATCTTTCTTTAGCAAAAGAGAGCACTGCGCAGCATGTATCAGGTAACGACTAGGACCTCATGCAAAGAATATTTCGTCAAGGCTATGTATTCGGCGTTCATAAACCAGTGTTTAATGTATGGTAGACATCACATAGCAGAAACACCAATTATCGCAGACATTCACTCGCATCATACCCGCGGTAGCTCCCTTTTATGCGTACCCCGAATACGACTGGCAAAAGAACAGAAAAGCTACTTGTACCTTAACATTAAATTCTATAATCTACTCCCTACAAAATTTAAACAGCTGGAGGACATAAAATTTTTTAAAAAATCAAGGGGATGCTGATAGGCCACCCTTTCTATAATCTGGTCGAATTTGAGGGCCATGATTTTTCAAATATTGTGCCCATTTAAATTACTTTAAAAAGTAGAGCATTATTGTCTGATATTTTATATGGTCTTATATCTGTACTTTTAGTTTAAAATGCATGACGTAGATTTAATTTGATTATTTAACATTTTACTGACAATTTGAATATTTTACTACGTATCTTTTCTAATTACTAACTACTTCAAATATTAGGCTTCTATTTTGATTATTTATATTTATAGTTTGACAATCTAGTAGTTAAGTCATGACTACCTATGTATGTTCAGTAAAGAGTAGTAACGAAACTTACTTTATAACCCAATTATTTTGACACGTCCAAGAGCGGTCTTTAGCCGTCAATTGGATACGACGAAAATGTAATGTAATGTACTGTTTTACACTTTCGAAGCTGTACTTACCTCTTAATCTTCGAAATTTTAATCTTCGAAAATCTCTACTGTCTAAATGTTAGATCAACATAAAGTTTTGTAAAAGAAATAGCGAAAAACACATAATAAATGTTTCTCTTCCGAAGCTCTAAATGTTTGCTTATAATATAATAAAGATTTTGTAATACTTTCGATTTGTATGTTTAGATAGCCTGCGACCCCCCGGGAGTCTCTTTGCGACCACCCGGGGGTCGCGACCCGCTGGTTGAAAAACACTGATCTAGGAAATCGATATTATAAATTACATGATCATATACAGCGTACTTATTTAGAAAGAACGGTTATTAAAGCGACAACCTCTCTCAAAGAGTGAAAAATTTACATTTTGCAAACAATTTTAAGTGATGATTTATATAATTTAGACGATTTATATAGAATCTTTTAGCGAAATTCTTCGTCTTTCGTACTACGATGCGAAACTTATAATGCGAAAAATAAGTTTTTTTTCGTCTTGAAAACTATATAGGTACAATACTAAGGCACCCGACGTTTAGGCGATGTTGTAACCGCCGTTGTCCAGGGTAGACGAAAGTACTGCTGCCGGTAGACTAAAGTACCGCTACCCACCACAGTTATAATTTGCGGAGTAACAGCAGCAGTTTGCCACCTACCCGAAGAACAGCGGACGACGATTGACAGTACTTTAGTCTAGCCTGGACAACGGCGGTTGCAACGTCGCTGAAACATCGGGTGCTAAAAACTTCAACCGGTAAATTCGTTTTATCCTATTTATAATGTCAAACAACAGCGATAGTCTTCGATTTCATACATACTACGGCGTTCAATGAAAAGTTATAATGAGTAAGATGAAGTTATCTTTTATTGAATGTTCTTTTATTTTTTGACATAGTCACCTTTTAGGTTTATACACTTGATAAAGAAACCACCTTAAAATACACTATTATCCACCTTAAAATACACAAAAAACTCTTCATCCCGATCACCTAAAAATTCCTACACCGCGGCCTCAACCGCGTCATCATCGTCAAATTTCCGACCTGTCAGATTATCCTTTAATATCGGAAATAGGTAGTAATCATCGCTAGGTCACACAGCAAGCTACAGTCTTGGGTCTTTGACAGCACACAATCTGCTCTGATTTCTCGAGAATGGCATCTAGCTTGAAATATGAAAAACACATATATTTCAAAATGAAGCCAATCGTTTTACATCTTTTCTTTTAAATTTTGTAGCCAATTAAAAGAGTTAAAGCAATAAAAAACGCACATGAAAACAAGATCACGAAAATATTTAATTTTACTTTTTGAAAAAAAAAATACTACTTAGTACTCTGTGACATCGCCAGTATCTTAGAACGGATTGCATAACGACACGAAATGTCCACGTACATATTAAAAATAAATGTTTTGCGAACTTCGAACTCCGAACTTGCGAATTCAGAAATTTATAGTGTAATTTATTGTACTAGTAGTAAGACGAAAGGTACAAGTACTTTAATCAACACTGGAATCGGACCGGTTTGTAGGTATGTGGCGGCTCTAATTAGCTCATTAAAACAATGAATAAAACTAATTGGCGAAAGAATTTTTCAAACCGGATAATTCGTTAAAATTTATGGCCCTTTAAGGCAACCAGATTTATTTTTTTAAACTGAACGAACAGTCCGATTTCAAAAATCCAATGGGTAATCTTTTATCATATTAATTCGAATAGTTAATAAAAATTTGGCAACCGTTTATATGGCAGTTTCATTTTAAGTACGTAGCCCCATATCTTATCGGCTCTTTTATTGGTGAATAAAACAGATCAGCAAAATAAATTACCAAATCGTACAACGCCTTCTTGAGTTACGGCCTCTTAAGCCTATCATTAAAACTTAAGAACGCATAGTCCAATTTCAAAAATTCTTCAGTAGTCTGGTTTCTTTTTGGTAATCGCACTTCTAAAAATGTGTATTTTTTTCAGTCATTCGTTTTTATGGCGGTATGGCTGTCGTAGGTACGAAACCTTAAATGTAATCAGCTGACAAACTCCAATCCCATTGACGAATAAAACATATTGGTGAAAGAAGGTTCAAAATCTAACAATGTGTTATTGAGATATTGATGACTCAAATAGACAGACGGATATACAGATGGATTGCAATGCTATTTCTTCATTCTTAATTATTTCAATTTGATTATTTATTGCAATGTTATTTTTCCATTCCTAATTATAATGTATATCTTTCACGTGTTATTGAAATTCCTTTACTATTTATTTTATGATGGGTACCTTAACAATATTAATCGCAGACTAACTTAGACTAACAGACGCATTGACATATTAATGACCTAGTGTATAGATTAATGATTATTTTGTTTTTGCCTTTGGTAAACAACCTTGTTTATTACTTTTAGTATTTTTTTATATTATTAGATATATATTTTTTTTACTTTTTAAAAAAAATTATGGAGTTTGAAGTATGCACACGCCTTTGTTCAGTTTGCACGCTTGATCTGAAGATCTGAAGAAATAATGGGCTGCGGTACTCTCTTTTTTGCTACTATTTACGAAGGAGCCTCTAGTAATAATGTAATAATGTACAGCAGTTTAAAAAATGCGATATTCTTTAAATAAATAAATAATATAAATAAACACACAGATTTTTCTTTATTTCTCTGGCTCTAAATGTTCTAAAACGTGGAGAAATTAAATTTTGTGCAAAATCTCTTTTTGAAATATTTGAGGTGAATGCAAAATCTTTTGCTGCGATAGCGTAATTTGAAATTTATTATATAACTGGTAGTCAGATATGGATCGGATATATTTTGCATTATAAAATATGTACATAGAATTCATTCGATAAAATCTAAATCATAATATTCTCTTTCATTCAGGTAATTTTACACGACTGTCTAACGAAAAGAAATGTAATGCATTCACGGTTTATGTATGTATGTTTTCCGTTTTTTTATTCCACCCTAACTACTAAACGTTTGAACCGATTTAGAAGTGTGTGGTATTGTTAGATCCATTACGTTATCCTGGGTATCATAGGGCACTTAAACTCTATAAATGTCAGATAAATAATTGTTTAAATGTCCAAATGTAAATAAATTATGATAAATACATCGTGTTTATTGTCAAATAAAAGGTCTGATTGAGTATAATCCGAAAAAAATATAAATATCTTATCCATATAATGCACCACGAGCGACGCACGACCGTCCCGTCCCAGGGCGCGCAGTCCTGAGAGGCCACACTCAGAAGACCGGGTCAATGGGCCCTGCTCACGTCAAGCTCCGCTAAAGGGCAATTGTTCAGAGAAAGACGTCACGAACCATGGACCAGGCTCGTCGACTGACATAGAATGAGCAATCGTCTATATGCACTGGATGTTTATGGTGATAACAAGCGACAACTGGGCTGTGACGTCATCTGGGGTGTTTACTTAAATTGAATTTTGTTTCAACGAAGAATTTTATTTAAAAAAAACTGGTTTTCATCGTGAAAAAATTGTTTGTAATAGTTATAAATAAAATAGTTCACTTATTGTAACGGCTGTCATATTTTATTTTTTTTTTCGTGTTGAATTACTGTTTAAATTTCTGTGTCCTACCTTCTCTAATAAGAGTTTTTAGGCGAATTGGCATCTATATCATACCGGCATATTTTGGAATTCATCTCTATACCTCTTTGTAAGGACGCGGCGTTTCTATGTCCATGATTCTCCTCATTTCATGTGTATGCTTTTCTTCGCGTAGTTCGTATTTATTCATGATGCATTAATATGCATAGAGGGAAGCTAATGTCAGCATTCTCGGTGAATGACTATACCTCTACAACTCTATCTAGCGAAGACATATTGCACATGACTCGTACTTATTTTCTTTTCGTATTTCAATTTAACTGTCTATTGAGCCCAAAACATGATACCATATCGTAAAATACTTTCTAAGAAAGCATTATTTACAATTTTGATATCCTTAAAAGTTAGTAGGTGATTTCGCAATATTTTTAGGACGAAACAAACAATTGATAATTTCGATTCTATGTATTCTGCGTGATCATCTTACAATAGATTTTCATGTAAAATTAAGCAAAAGAACAAGGTATTGTTAATTATAGTAGCGTAATTTTTGTCCTATTTAGATATTAATATAGCTTACTGATGGATTTTTGCCTTTTAATACTTTTAATAAACTTTATCATTTTGGACATATTTACCGTCAAGGGCGTATTCGATTGTATTAATAATGTCTTCATTATTTTCATCCGAAATATTAAGGCTGATATCATCGGCAAACATGGTTACGTTGGAACCTTTCTATTCAAAGAGCAATGTCATTTATATATAAGTACTATTTTTCCACCGCTCGAGGCGAATTCGATCTTCCAGAGAAATTTGAATAATTTGATGTTAGAACATTATAATAATAGCTTTATCACAAGCTCTAACGTTGTGTCAATGGCGCTATCTACCAATGTTTATCAACTAAACATTGAAAATATAGACTAAACACAAACAATACCGAATTAATTCGATTAACTCCCCCCTGACGACCCTTCCGGTGGCCTTGTTCTCAGCGATAATTGCCCTTCACCACATATCGACGTGCCAGTAATGGAAACTGGAAACCTGCGACGGGCTATGGGTACTAAACCGCATCGCACAGAGCGCCCCGCGTCACGATGTTTACCCTTCTGATGGGTGCATTTAAAGTGGCTTTACTTAATCGTTTCTTCCGATGTAAATTGCTTTTCAGTCATCACCATCATGGGCGTTACGTTACCTAATATACGAGTAGTTCTGTTCAAATAATTGCTCTCCTCTATCGCGTACTCTTCTTATCAACACCACCCTTTCTCCACGAGCTTTTCGACCCATTGCGTTTCCACGGTCTCGGACCTCGGTCAGCCCCTGACAAATTATTCGAAATTCCTCCCATAATACGGATTTCTAATCAGATTTCTATTTCTAGTCATAAATCCCAGCGAATATACGAATCTCTCCTACCTAAAAAAGTATTAATTTGCTAAGAAATAACCAGTTCTTCCCTTTCTTTCTCCTTCCTGGATTCTTAGTTCCTAATTTTATATTTTAATAATAGATCTACACCTAGAACTTCACAATGTAAAAGGACAGCAATAAAAAAATATATCAAATTATAACAATTAGCCAGAAGAACAAAAAACAATTAAATCACACACGCAATTTAAAAAACAAACCAATGATTATTTATTGAAAATATCCATATGTGATACAGACTTCGAATATAAAAACTTTTATGTATATAAAAAAATCGAATTTCTGACAGACAGATAATGGACTAATTAATTTTATTTTATTTCAGACATTTAATATTAATGCTCAATAATTTAATAATATAACCTCAGACGTTGAATATAATAATAACTTATATTTTTATTTTTAATATTTTTATTTTACTGACAATATTTACTCATCTTGTAACATGATTTAGGACCCTAATTTATATTGTTTTTTGACATATTTTTTTACGCCATTATTTAGTAGATTTGGCTTTCTATTATATCTATTTTTATTTTTTCTGTCTTGTTTTGTAAGTATGTCATGCATCTAATATTTCTATTTCGTTCTAGGACATTTTTGTTTTTTTTTATAAGTGATTTTAAGTTTTAGAAATTTAAATTTTTTATAAAAGATTTTATGTTTTTAATTTTCATACATTCTGAAGTTTCATAACTTCCGAAAAGATTTTAATGCATGAAACTTTTGTAACCTTTAATCTAATTTTACTTTTGGATATTTGTATATTTTTTAAACTTTTGTATATATTTTTTAATTATATATGTTTATTTAGAATATTACCAAATTGCTTAATTTTATGGTTTTTATTGCGATAATTATAATCAGTACATATGCACCTAGACATAATATCAAATTATTAGAATTATGCAAAATATAGCATTGTAAGTTTGTTTACACAAAATGTAAGTTTTATACCATTGCTGGAGGTTTTTTATTATTAATATAAACTTTGAAATTTTGAACGATAGTCGACATGTTGGACTATTCACTTTCTAAAAATGAATGTGCACTTCATTTACTTTTCTTTAGCCATTTTTTGTACGCTACCTAAAATTCTTCACATAAGTCAGTTTTATAAAACTCGATTGAAAAACTTTCACCGGGTTTCCCATTAAAAAATCAATGTAAATATTCCAACATATTACGGCTATCGTCCAATTTGTCTCTTATGTCATATTCTGGGAACAGACAGCCAATTTCAAACACACTGAATTTGACAGTGACTTACGACACAGTATAGGTGCATGCAATCCCGCCGCGATTGCCCGGCAATGTTATTACATCCTAGACGAAGTTGACACAGAAGCACAGTGCATCTTTCATATAAGCTAGCTAGACTAAATTCGCTATAGAGCCATCAAGCATACACTAGCACTAGGTAGTAAAGAAAATGTATTATGCAATTTTTAAATTGAATAGTCGCATTTCATCGCTCGTTAGATTGTATATTTGATAATGTTACCAAAGCTTTTGACACCATTTACCATCCAATAAAACTTAATATTAACTATCCAGCAGAAGCTGCAATACCAATCAAAAGTTGGAGTAGTATAACTCCAAAATAATTAGATCCACTATAGGCCGGGGCATCCATTGTAGCTATGTACGTAACTTATCCTGTGACATGGCTGTGCGACGAGCATTGATGGATTAATAAATTAGTGGATGTTTGACGTACACAAAAGGCACAATTTGTCACTGCGTCGGGGTCTATAATTGGATGCAAATTAATTCATAAGTAGATGATCGGCTGGCGCGTTATCCTTAAACTTTCAATGTTTATTGAGATGGTTTCGGGTATATTTTTGTACAGATTATTATTCGTAATATACGACTGCTTTAGTCGCGCATTTCAGGAACCCCAAACACTTTTTTGTTGTTTCTTTATCTACAATGCAATACGCATATGAAATATGCAGGAAACCCCCGTCAGTCTCGAGATTATAACTATGAGAAAACCCCGAAAATTTGAGAAAAAAACGTGTATTTTAGATACCTCACCAGTCCCGAAATTATAGTGTTTCTAAAACACATGATTCGATTTCGCAAACAAAATCGACCGATTTCATTACATAAGAATATATTTGTTTCGACATTTGTTCCCGCATAATTATCAACATACAGAACGTCATTTAGCAAATGTGAAGCGGTTTATATGTTTAGGTGATGTTATAATAAGTTAAGCGTATTTTCCAAGGGTACACATTCAGTGAATTATTTTGGTTTTTCATAATAATATTGCGAAATATCGATGACAACCCGTGTGATCGATATTTCACAATAATAATTAACCGAATTTGTGCCCTTGGAAAATACGATTAACTTGTCATAACATCACCTAAACATATAAACCGCTTCACATTTGCAAAATGACGTTCTAATATGTTGATAACTATGTGCTTATTAACTAATATTTAAAATTAATTTAATATTTTATGACAATTATTCCAAAAAAATGCAAAACAGGATTTTTTTAGTCATTTATTGTAGAAACCTTAACCCTTTAAAAAATAAATAAATTTAGAAGGACTTTATAAAACAAAGAATGCTTCTTGCAAAAAGGTGTGTATACACAGAATTTATAAACATGTTTACACTGGAAATAGAGCTTTTTGGGAAAAAAGTTTTAAAGGATGACGTAGTTTTTGAATTCCCGACAGTTTCCTCAGTTGTACTTTTGGGGAAATACGTGATTCATTTCATTTGTAGCTTTCGACTTTTTCATTCTGCTTTTCTCCATGTCTATTTTATTCTAGAAAATTCCATTTATAGTGCATTTATTTTCTAATCGAAGACCACCCTTTTCAGCGTCTGATTAATTTTCGACATCGCTCCGGATATATATTTTTATATTACCCATCATTATATATTTTTCATTATACTAGTAACAACAGGCAGTCAATCGCGCCCAAGACGACTTAACTTAGGTAAATGAGATAACCGGTGTTTCAACGTGGTTCAAAGTTGCTATATAATAACATTTGCTTGTTTTTTATATCAGCTGTGCTTTTATTAACCCGAAAATGAGCAGAGACTCCAGGCAGTTTGCTCCGCAGCTGCTGCTAATAAGTCAGCAAACAATATTGCGTACATGCCAAAATAAACTCGTCAAGGGAGCGAACAAACAGGTTGGGAAATCTCGCAGCGTGTCCGCGCTACCCCGAGGCAGATTCAACCCCATCGTCCCCCGGTTTCCACCCCCCAAGGACCGGGCCGTCAACCCATAACCCTAACCCCCGCTCGCCCCCTGCGCCCGACACCGCCGACTAAGACCCGCCAAGCGCTGGTAACGATATTAAAACGATGGCGGAAAGCTTTTACGCATGCAAACAGTAAACTTAGTGCCCGCCACTAAGACGCTCTACCCCGTCGCGGTGTGGGGTAGGCATGAACGTCAAGCGAGCGCAAAACGTATACAGATTGTGGCTACAGCCTATCATCGAACGGTGGATTCAAGAATAACTAATATTAAGTAGGTACGATATAGGGCACACCGAAATGATTTGAATCTTTTACTTGGGAATAATTTATTACCGTAAATCATACTGGTAAATTTTGCCCTTTAATTAACCTAACGCCCTTTACAGAAAAAAATCGGCTGTGTCACAACAAGACTTTCCTGAAAAGTAGCCAAGGACTGATTACATCTGAATATTAATTTCATAAATAAAGTCGATGAGCACCCTCCTTCGACCGGCTGAGTACCATCGCGACGTCTTAGGCATAGCGGTTCGTTTCCCGGCTAGCCTCGGGAGACTCGGCATTATTAGTGCAGTTTGTATGTGAGATATTCCAACCAAAATTTCACAACGTGACAGCAGTCCAACTGTCTGTGCATCTCATCGGTGCATCATCGGGAGTTAATGGTCGCTGAGTTGGCCACGAAGAGCCATTCTGTTCAGGGTTGGTCACACTGACGGGTCAACACCTATCCGACGGCCTCCACGCATGAAGTGCGAGCCTGGGTAGGACTCTGGCCTTATGGTTAGTTTCCCTTGGGAATCAACCTTCTGGCGCTCCTGGGCGGTCTGCGCACCGTGCGGCATAAGCCAATCGATTGCGCACTCTGACTAACAGTCGGGGGAGTCTGGAAGCAGTACTGTTTCCTATAGAGCGGGGGTGGTTGCGGACCTTACGGCAACTGCTCTTGAAACGACCATCTGCTACCCGATCCTGGGTGAACAGCCGGGCAAAGGATGCTGTGGTCCGCGATAGATTCGAAATCGTCGCTGCTGTACTCCAGCTAATACAGGGAAATAGGCATGATTCCCGGCTGGTTTACAATTTTCCGTTGTGATAAAATTAACGGAATTGCATTTCAATTCTGTCGGAAGAATTGAATAACAAGGACACACACAATTTGGTTTTTCGAAAGTTAGCTTAAGCCTACAAAAGTATCCGTTCCCGGCAGGGCAAATTTAAATTAAATAGTTTGAGTATTTGTTTGTCGTTTGTATTTTTTTTTAATTTAAAAATCTTTTGTTTTTTTTTCTTACTTTTTATAAGCACACCATCTATTTGACGTCCCAGGAGTCTCTGTTTCAAATATTAAGGTTTAGCCTGTTCCCGCAGGGCACATTTTTGAAAATTTGAACATTTTAAAAATTACTTGAGATATAAAAACCCAAAATATATTAGTTTTGTAATAATAAAACCATTAATTTGGCTGTGTTTAATTGCCTATAAGTATACTGATAGAAGCAAAATTGTGATGATTACGTAAAACCCCATAAATTAAAAATATATATTTATTTAAGTATTTCACGTCCCGTTATAACAGCAATGAATTAAATTAAACAATTAAACGTGAACTCGATGAATAGGGATATATTGGACTGAATGCCATTGTGGTCAGAGCCCACGGTAACAAATTACAAATAATTGCGACCAATATTGATGTTCGCTACGAGCGAAGCGAGGGACCGAGCAATGCGATAGCTGCCCTCAAGTGGAAGCAATTTGTGGTCTCCTTTTCACACGGAGAATATTAGGGACTGGAATGCTTACACGAATTTGTTCTGCGAGACAAAGTTAAACTCTATAAACATTGACGTGAGAGGTCTTTAAAATGAGACTGAAACATACGAGTCCAAGTATAGAAATTTGGATGATAACGAAAGTCCGCCCTAAGGCTGGCCATACACTGGCAGTTCGAGCATTTAGACATTGAACGGCATACAAGGACCGCTCGGGCAGTCATTGTCAACTGCTCGAGCGGTTACTGCCAACTGCTCGAGCAGTCGCGTTCAACCGATCGAGCAGTTGACAATTTAGCTGCAGTCACGATATGGATTTTGAGGAAGAGGCACTACTTGTGCTGCTTTTGCTCAGGCGCAGACGACGGAGTAGAAAGCTAAAAAAATTCTAGATTCCTCCAATTTTGGAATTGAGACAACATGGACAATTTCTTTCTTTTTACACCTCGTCTCTTAGCATATATAGTCAACTCCCCAATAAAACCACGAGTTTGCGTCGCGGGCGAAGGACCAAGCGATAACTGATAAAAACCGGTGCTGTCGGTTCTCCCGTTCAGGTCACACAGACTCACGACCCAGACTTGGGTATCTGTGTATAGCATATGTCAAGATCGATCAATTTGAGTTATAGTAAGTGCAGAGTCGGACGGGATAACTGTGCGCTTAGTATAGTCTTAGTCTACGCAGTATTAATTAAAACTAAACTAGATACGATAGCAACCTCCTCTTTCCTTTACGTCAGTCGCGCCCGCATGCTTTGCGAATGAGACGCCTATGGCTGCCTTGCTCAGCGCCATATTGTTTATTTATTTAATTTTATAGCAAACTTACAGATAGTAAATATATGATACTAGTATTTTAAAAACATATTCAAAGGAAACAAATTTACTCTCCTATGAATAGTTTACAATGCTTGCATTACAAATTAACATAGAAATAACATGAACACGTTGATAGTAGAAAAAATATACTAAAGCTAATAATAATATAAGGGTACGAAAAGTAATAATTAAATAGGTTGTTAATAAGGTTATTTATTTATATCGGGTATAAGGTTTTTTACATAATAATTTTGTTTCTTCTTTCAATGTTTCAACAAGTGTGTTTCTGTAGCTATGCGATATAGCGTATTGGTTTGATTGGTAGTTTAAACTGAATTAGGTTGAACAGATTTAGCGCAGTGTTTGGCATAAAACTACCATGTTTTTGTTTTGACTCTCGGGGTAAGTGTGCGGAGAGCAATGTGCGCACCGGAATGCTTCGAGGGTTTGCATTTTTTTTGTCTTTTTTTTTCATGTGATTTTATAATTATTTTTCCACCTACCCCACTCCGTGAAGGTAAGTGTACGAAAAAGTATGATGCTAGTTTTTTGTTAGGAGTAATAATATCATCAGTAATTAAGGTTTCATATTCCGACTTTATTATAACCTAATAAATACAAAATAATGAGCATTGTTTCATTTTAGTAAACCATTTGGTTTTTCCACAAGACCAACTCATATAGAGTGTAAGCGGCGTACACTTGATCAAAATGGCTCTACTTTAATTAACGTTTTTTAAACAACTATTAATAAGCGTGGAAATTTAAAAAAAAGTTATGACAGCCGCGGCTTGCGCAAGAGCCAAAAAGGAATTACAGATATCATTGGAAAGTGAAAAGAAGGGTATTTTCGCACCACACACTGATTCTCGGTGACGAGCTAGCGAGACGGTTTCGGGAGCGTTGCAAAATTCAGACGGCGGCGCGGTGAACGGAGAATCGCTTCGAAGCAGTGTTCTACTCTATTCCAATAATAATAGTAGTTGTAGAAAAAAAATGTAGTGTATGTGTGCTTGTTGTGATTTTAGGGACCCTTTAGCGTATACTTTTCACATTAAAGCAACATGTGCCCCGTTACATCACACGTTTGGCGAGGTGACAAAGTTGAAAATCGGATTCAGCGATCAAAAATACATATAAAACCGTTAAGAAAAAACTTCCCGATTTTCTTCATGGAAACGTCAAGTTCGGATCTTATATGCTTAGATTACTATGCTTATAAACGTTTTAATAAAACTAATAAACGTCTTTATACATGTTAAACTGGTCACACGCAAGCATAAACTTAAATAAACAAAGTAACCCGAAGCTGGCGTAGCTTAACAATAGAGGCAGCTTTGTAGGCTAATAAATCCGTAAGTGTCCATCTTGCCTGCTACCTAAGAAGACAAATGAAGATTTATTAACAGCTTCCGCTCGCATTATTAAGACATAGTATCACTATGTGTGTATACGAAGTTTTGTTACGCTGCAAAAATGTGTGTGCACAGAAAAATTTCTTAGCGGCTTAAGGATTTACTTACAACCAATGGTCAATTAATTTTGTCAGTGACTAGAATATATTTCCTCGGGTTTACTCTGGTTTTCAGACAATTATACATTGATAAGCTATGCAACAAGCGTAGTCATGCAGGCCTACGATAATAATATATTGCTTATGTCCACTCTCTTTTCATACGTGAAACTCTTTCTTTCGTACTTTCTCTTATCATTTAGACAATCTTGATGTTATCATTTAGTGGAAAATTGTCTTTGGTGTAATTTTTATACCTATCTTGTTTGGCTACTTACTTTTATACACTGTTACTTTCCTGAATAAAAGAAAATAAAGAAAATAAAAATAAAATAAACGGAGAGAAGGCGGATCGCCAGAGGGCATTTACCCTACAAAAGCGAGCGGTTCGTTGTGTGGCTCGCGTTCCTTGACACACTCAGATATGTTCCGATGCCTGGAAATCCTGACCCTTCCACGCATATACGTAATAGAAGTGGCCGCATTGGTCTATCTATATGAATGGCTTCTAATGATTCCGTACAGCTTGGGTGGTGATAGCCTTTGTGTTATCTTGGCAGGCCCAACTCACGGTTCAGCTCCCATCCGGTACCCTCCAACCTGGAAGGGACGCTGTGAAATCTGCCTGCGGCTATAACCTGCAATCGCAGGCGGTTGTGATCGGATGTGCGGATCCGGGCAGTTTGCACACTAGGCTGTGTCAACCTGCTTGCGCAATCTGGCAAATAGCCGGGGGAGTCTGGGGACAAAGGTTTCCTAAAAAGTGGGGGTAGCTGTTGACCTAAGGTCACCTATCTTTAGAAACGATCCGAGGGCCACCCGATATCGAGTGACCTTGACTGGGCGCCACCGATCCGCGATAAATTCAATCTATCAATTACCACTAACGTCAGGTAAAGGCCGCGCAAGCATCCGCAACCACGAATCCGTAAACAGACTGGAGGATTGATAAATTCGTCCAAATCTGGTAGTAAGGGCGTGAGGTCGGCCAGTTGTGGTTATTTCCGAGTGCCTCGCGATAAGGCGTTGGACTCTCACGGGCTGTTAGCGTAGTCAGACTGTGGGCTGTGTTAGTCTAAGTCCCGGCGCGCACTTGTGTCCTGGCTGCGGCGGCCAGGCTTCGGCGGCCAACGAGATTCTACGAAATGTATGGAATCGCCGTCAGGCGCACGTACTTGTGCCGCGCGGCTAAGTGCGCGCGGTCGACGGCGATTCCATACATTTAGCAGTACAGTGGAGCTCCAATTATCCGAATCAATTGGGACCGGACCTCATTCGAATAATTGGTTTTTATCCGAAAAAAGTCTATTTCAATTAATTGCTGTATATATTTTAAAAATGGGAGAAAAAAACTATTTTCAAAGAAAAACAGCCAGTCATAATTTCGCGTTAATGGATGAACAATAAATTTTTTCGCAAAAAATCGGACCCGAAATTGGGTTTCACATAGAGCATTGCTGCAAAAGCTATTTGAAAACGGTATATTCTAAATATTTGTTTGTTGCTGCCTTCATTGATTTTCTAGGAGAACTTTCAATTTCGTTTTCAAGCACTGACACGAAGTTTAAAAGTGTGGGTTTGCTCGGTTCTGACACGGTTTTAATCAGCGATTAAAACAGAAAAACAGATTCTGTACGGATAATCAGCGATTCGGATAATTGGAGTTCTACTGTATCTTGTTGGCTACTGTCGTTGGCTACTGTCTCGTTGGCTACGCGCCGGGGCTTAGTCTCTGCCTTCACTCCATGGGAGAGACAATGGCAGGATGTCGATATAACTTCCTTGATATGGCGAGTTCACCTGTAGTAGTTAACAGCTCTCAAGAGTCTAAATAAATCTACAAATCTTTCGAACTAACAAGACATCTTTATACCTAACAAGACAAGGCAGCGCTGTTCGTCCGGTGAGCCTCGCGCTCGCGCGATCGCAGCAATCGGTGTATGTATGTTGGTGTATGTACAGTGGTGTATGTATTTGAACCGACCATTCTCAATAAAATCAAATCCAATATCGAAATCGCTCTTAATATTCAAGTCGAAACTAAGAAAATATCTGAGCACATTTTACTCAAATAATGAATTCTTGGAAGAGAAAAGTGAATAATGGTCATCAATCTTCATTTATGTAGTTACATCTATGTAAAATATTCGTACCATTACTTAAAATATTGCTAAATAAAGTTAGCGAACAGTTTCAGGCGTCGGAAATTGAATATGAGTGGGATAAAAATGAAGTCCATTTTTCATGTGGACCGCTTTTTCAGTCGCTTTTCTTTTCAGCGCCACTTTTTTAGGCATCGCCGCCAACTCTGTTCATATTCATCTTATAATAATTGAGTTCAATTTCTTCCTGCAGATTAAGTAATTTTATGTAATTATTTAAATTGTAATATTATTTCTGAATTACTTTAAGTAAATAAATTAATAAATTAATTCAGAATAAATGCCATTGTGTAATTATTACATTTTATAATGCAAGTATAATCTTTGTTAGAAGAGTATACAAATTTAGCCATAGCTTTTAGTTTTCTACTTTAATTATGAAATATCCCTAATAAGTACCTACCTAAAAAGTTTTATTTCAATAATTGAAAAAAAAACGAATGAAACCCTCTTCCCGAGAAGGAAAGTGAAATATTTACTAAAGTTCCGGCAGAACGATCATTAAAATTTTCGTTTCGCCAAAACGATGGGAACGAATGAACGATTAAAATTGTACCTTCGGCTGCAGAGCGAGACGAGCTTGAGAATTTTTAATTAAAAAGTCGAGTAAGGTGCCTCAAATAAGACTCGTGGGAAGAGAAAATGAGAGGGGAGAGCGTCCGCGAAAAGAATAGGGCACAATTTGCACATTCAAAGGTTAATCTTTTTTCTCAGCCCCTGACTCTGTATTTTATAGAAGTGTAATAACTGTGGAGATGATGTTTAATGGGAAAGCTGGCAGACGAATTTCCTCCAAAGTAAGTTGAGGCTTTGGAGCCATGTTATATAACAAAATGAAAGAGCGTTTTGGCTTTCGTCAAGAATTCTAACAAACAACTCTAAACGAATCGTAACAAAAATGATATCATACGATTTTGCCTAAAGAAGAAG
Organism: Micropterix aruncella; assembly: GCA_944548615.1. Taxonomy (NCBI): domain Eukaryota; kingdom Metazoa; phylum Arthropoda; class Insecta; order Lepidoptera; family Micropterigidae; genus Micropterix; species Micropterix aruncella. The sequence goes on along the minus strand of OX155952.1, from coordinate 26,482,393 downwards.
CTCGTATAGTTTTGTTTTTATCCGACTGCACAACAAAAAAGAAGTGCAATTTGTTCAGGGTTCATCCAGGTATGTTTTCCGTTTCTTTATTCCACCGTAACTTCTAACCGCTTGAACCGATTTAAAAGTATATCATATTGTTAGAATCGTTATGTCACCCGGAGTGTCATTAACTGTCTACATATCAAGTAAGTAGTTGCTAAATGTTCAAATGACCAAATGTCAATAAAGTAACATAAATATATCGTGTTTAGGGTCAAATAAAAGGTCTGATTGAGTACATTCCGGAAATATACATGTTAATTCACTTTCTGTAACGGCAGTCATATTTTTATTCTTCATATTATATTTACGTGGCAAGTTAGTAATTTAAAAAAATAACTGGCAGATTGTAACAAAAAGGGGTAAATTGTAACCGCGAGAGACAGTGATAGCCCATACGTACCTACTTAAAATGAGTATTATAAAGAAAGATATTACATGCACTTCGTCGTCAAGCATGAACCCTTTATATTTAGAGCAGCTAGTAGGCATCTGTGCCTACTAGCTGGCTCCTATTACTTAAATGCAATTAAGAAACATTTTATTAGAAAATGGTTTGGGATAGTATTGCGGTCTACACGCTTGATCAATTGAGTATCGATGATGATAATGATGTAATGGCGGGATAGCCGATTAGACGGCTACCCGCACTTTGACCTACTTTTAAGACCACTTTGGCTTACCTCCCACTTATGTATCTTTTGGTCATTAGTCTATGCTATAGATCCTGCAATCAGCTCACTTTGAAGACCAGTCGCATAATCCACGACGGACGAAAGCCGCACATCAGCCATATCAGTCTCATATGTACTCATTACTTTACATGCATGGGTACTTACTTGTACTGTGTATGTACTATGCGTATTTATGAACTGTGTATGTACTATATATACCTACTGTATTTGTACTGTATGTAATGTGTATGTACTGTGTATGTACTACTGTATGGGAATGTACTTAGCATGAACATTTTACATACTAACTCATATATTTTTCTGCAACCTTCTTCTCTAACTCCTTCTTTTCTGTATTTTAGGTCAGCAGAACCCAGTTTGCAGACCAGCCGTTTTCTTCTTGATATCCCTGGAAAGTCTCAGAGAGTAACTTGATAATATTTATATCGGGAAATTAATCAATGCACTATTGTCATATCGGGAAACACGCTTTGAAATTTACCTGCTGATGATCTTTGTATACTTACTTAACTGATTTTGGATTATTTATAGTAGAAGATATTTCAAATCAATGCTTTTATATCAAAGTAACTTAACCAAAATATATTTCCTACATTTTTAACATGAAAAATCGAATCATCCAATTGTAAAAGAGCATACAGTCTTGCTATTTAAAAGTACTATATTCTTCTTCCATGAATACGAGGCCGACATATACAATGAATATCTAGATATTATTTTTTACATATTTAAAATGCCTTTTGTCATTTTAAAATGAAGTGAAATAGGAGGATGAATTTATATTACTACTATATATCATTATTAAAGATTTGAGGCAGCCCTGCTAAGCACTAATGCCAAATAACCTCGTAAATAATGTTATATTTTCAAAGAATGCTTGATAAATAAGGTTATCTTCTTTCAATAATAGTGCATCACAAATAAATCACAACGTAAATAGGTAGTCTTTATCACATGAACAAGAGATTATTGATGATAAATAATTCTCGTTCCATGGCACATTCTTTTTATTATTGGTTAATTAATTATATGGGTATTGCTTCTCGAAGAGGAGAATATTTCAACGAAAGGGTCGGTCCGTTCATCTAGAACGTTAAAAACATATTTTATATTGTTTTTTTAACCGTATTATCCAATCTAGCGAATGTCAATAGATGTTTTACAACATCAATCTAATCTCAAACTCAAACCAACGAAACAAACTATTATCATGCATGTTGGTAAGAATCCGTTCTCAATTTTCTTATAAGACGATGCTTTGTGCAAAAAAATCTAAAATTACTCTATATCGATCATTATATTTTAAGGATCCTTACTCAAAATGATACATCAATTTAAACGTTTATATTTAGAGTGAAACATTTTTATTCATAAAACGTTTCCTAAGGATTATATTTAAATTTAACAAGCGATTGCGAGTTGTTAAGACATAAATATAAAAAAAGCAATCTTTTTCAGAACCTTAGTTATGAAAGTGCGATTTTTTATCAAAAATATAACATTTGCAGTAGATGTATCGTTTTAACAATATCTCTCATAGTAATTTCAACATTAATAATTTTCTAATGTTTGGTTCTTATACAAGACAAATTACTTCAATATCTTGGTTGAGTCCTTTCATTATTATTTCCTAACATGTCTGTGTATTAATGCATTTTCAGTAAATTTATCGCTTTGACAAAATCTCCCATAGTAATTTAACATTGATAATTTTCTAATAATTGGTTCTTATACTTAACTAATTACTTCAATAGTTGGGTCTCTTCATTAGTAATTCCTAATATGTCTGTGTATTAACATCTTTGAGCTTCTTTTTGTGCTGCCACGCCCGCTACCGGACGTTGGCTTTTATCGACTATAACAACTTTATTGGCCGTCGCTCGAAACAAGGATGTGCTAGATTTTGTAACAACAACCGCTTTTTTGTTTTCGCGCTTTTGTGCCGTGTAAGTTAGTCGCACCTGTAATTTCATATTTTGCCGGTGTTTTTCCGGTTTTCTGGTGGTTTCTGGCTGTTTCCGCGTATTCTTCCCATATTTTTACAATTAAATAAATATGTTCGCGCAATTTCGTAAAAAAATGATTTTTGACAGTTGGTGACGCGTTGCTCTCACGTGATTGAAAATCGCGGTTAAAAACGCGGCTCTGTTTATTAAAGGGGATATCGGTCGAACCAAACGCAGCTATGTTCGGCCAGCTGTCAAACTCGGTCTGTACTCACAAAATGGCGAACAAGTGTGTGGTTGGCCGGGGAAGACAACGTGATCGGTGGTGGTGGCGAGTTGCCGGTATTTACGTCGGTGATGGCCTTCTTGGCGTGGGAATATGTGCGTAAAATTGGTGAGCTATTTTCTTGATTTCATGGTTAATTTCTGCCATGGATGGTCGAGATATTTAATGTCGACCATCGATGAGATGTTTTAATGTCTGCTTCTACCTAACTTACTGCTGCTAATGTTTCGTTAATTAAGTCATGAATTAAAATACATCACGAAAAAACGAAGATTCATGCTTCCGTAGACTGAATAACCGCCTTTTCGTTGGTTGCCGTGTTGGCACCGCAGAAGCGGTCCGTACTACCGATTAAGGAACAAAGAGGAAGCCTTAAGAAGAATTATACCACATTCTACAGAAAAGTGTTCTTTTATTTTATTTTACGTATGCGTTAGAAAAAAATCCAGCAGGCTAAAATGCAGTGAAAAATAACCCGAGATAATTCGTTGCTTATTGTGCAGTGTTTATTAGTTTTTTCTGTAAATTACGAAGTCAAGATGTTTTCTTTCGTCCCGGAACTCTTTTCTTCGTCTCGGACCTTTTCTATTCGCTATTTTGACTTGAATTATTATACATGATGTTATGTCTTTCGGGATGACGCACGACATGAGCAAAGTATTCCAGTTATTGACCTCGATATTTATGTGTTCTTGCTCAAACGCCTTAACTTCTGACTGTGTCAATCTAGATTATAATTATAGTATCCTCCAATAGCCCCACATTTCGAAGGCTTCAATCTTTTTTAACAGCGTGTCTGTAATTATCCAGTATGTATGTAATTATCCCATATAATATTAAGATCAATTTGATACATATTCAATATTGCAGTGATGATTGTTCAGCAGTAGGGTGGTGTCGACTACAACGGGCGAATCCGTTACCCAGGCTGGTATAACGATATGTGATCGTTCTATCAGCCGTGGGTTGAGCGTAGAAAACTTAGAGACAAGACAATCTACTGTCTAGCTCACCCACAGCCCGTTGGAGACCAACGCCTTACGACGAGGCACCGAGAAAGGTACACAGCGGGCAGCTTCGCCCCTTAACTACCAGTTTTAGTAGGATATCTCCGTCTGGAGTTAACGTCGCGGAACGGAACGTCGCGGAACGGTGCGCAAACCGTCCAGTAGCGCCGGGACGCAGTCCCGCCAGGAGAAACCGGTCCACAAGCTTTGAGGCCTGAGATGCGAGAGTCTTACCCGGGGTAGCCTTCCGCACGGTAGGCTTATGAATAGAAGCTGAATCGTGAGTTGAGCCGATCCGAGAACAAAATGGATCGTGTGGCCCGAGCTGCACTAAATTATTCGCTACCTTGTTCAGCAGTGATGATTGTTTTCTACCTACATTATTATTTGACTTTTAAATTATCACATAAAAAAATAGTTTGAAAAAAATCACATTGCGCGCCTGCCAAAATAATAATTTTATGCAAAGAATTTGAAAGCCCGTACGCCTTATAAGCACGCATGATCAGTCGTTTAAAGCGTAGGGGATTCTAAATTCTTTGAGTTTTTGTGTTGTTTTCTTAACTTTTTTTTCACTGATGTCTTCAGCCATTAGAAAAATACACGAAACCATTTAAAAAACATTTTACAAAAAAAGCTTTATATGTCATCTCTAGAAAACGGTCCTCAATAATTGCATAATATGAAAAAAACAGCTTTTGAAATTTTGGCATTTGACAACACTGCATTAACGAAATATTTGATCAACAAATACACGTCGCCGAATTCCGGGTCATACAAAATTTTACAATTAAATTAAATCTGTTATACTTGGCCAATCTAGTTAAGAATTCATGTTTCTAAATCTCTCCATAAAAAAACGGAAAATGCTCCTTTGTCGAGGGGCCTCATGTTGAATAGCAGACAATGTTAGAAAAGTGAAACGGGTAAGGAAAGTTATAACCCTCTTTAGACGTCACTCAAATATGTCGAAAGAATATTCATACCATTATTCCACCCCTATGGCTTGATATCATTCAGAAATAGCAGCTGCCATAATAACATAATTCTATAGCTACATTAGTGAATAATATAATAGATAAATGACTGCAATGGGACTTAATCGTTATCATATCATTGTAAAATAGCACACGGAAAATCAATCGTGTCATACAAGTTTAACAAAATGGGAGAATGAAAAGCTGGCAACAGTCCAGCTTAATTGTGTTCAAGGAGAACTACAAGATTAAATAAGATAGATCGAGTCTGGGCCTTATTTATTCAAGAATTTTCCAAATGGATGATTAAATACTATACCTAATGATACCTGAAATAATATATGAATAATAATCATATATATATATATATATATATATATATATATATATATATATATATATATATATATATATATATATATATATATATATATATATATATATATATATATATATATATATATATATATATATATATATATATATATATATATATATATATATATATATATATATATATATATATATATATATATATATTTATATATATATATATATATAATAATATACCTCTAAATTTGGTTTGTAAAGCGTATGTATAACGGATAATTTAAAAATAATATTGTATATTTATATAAATTATTATGCATATATTAATAGTATCATAATAGATCATATCATATACCTATTTATATTATTTCATATTTTTTAGCACTGCTTTTGTAATTGTATTTATATATTTTATTAAATTATAAATATGTTATACCATACAGCATTTATTATTTATTGAAATCGTATTGACGTATATGTATATTTGCCATATTGTATTACCTACAATGTATTATTCTTACAAATTTAGTATTTTGATTTGTATTATAGTGTTATTTATTTATTATTATATATTATTCAATCTTAATTAAGGTACATTCATTAATTATAAAAATAAAAAGTGTTTTACGTTAATTAGGCTAATTGTTACATAAGTTGTATTACTTATTTTAATTAATTAATCTGACCCGCCTAGATACGGGACGGTTTAGTCCTAGTTAGGTGGGCAATGAGCATTAGCTGCATTTCGGTGTTCAAATTTTTCGAGTTACTTATAAAATTGATAACAATGGGTCTAAATGTAAAAAAATTAAATGAATAAAGTATTAAACCTTAAAATTATAATATGTATAAAATATATCATGGGGAATATTTAGATGAAACAGTCTTTGGCTACTTGCCGGGAAATGCTTGGGGTGACACAGCCGAATTTTAATCTACTCCTTTTTTTTTACTCATAGGGTAGTACTTACTTAATTGTTAATGATGTATGTTATGGATACATAAATAAGTAAAGTTTACTTCTGGTAATTTCCTAGCATTCTGTCTTATGATATTCTATTATGGGGTGGGCTGCTGGTGTTGAAGCCAACTGTATCACCCCGTGTAAAAAATACCTAACTACTAAAAAGTGTGACAAAAATATTACGGTTAAAATGGAATCAGAAAATATAAATATTGTCAGAAATACTAAATTCTTAGGGATCACTTTAGATGAAAATTTAAACTGGAATCAACATATCGATAATTTGGGTGCAACTTTGTCATCGGCAGTCTATGCTATAAGAAAGGTGAAATTTCTGGCTGGCGAACGTGCAGCGATCAGTGTGTATTACTCCTGCTTCCATCCAAAGACGTGTTATGCGATACTACTAAGGGGTAATGCAACCGATACCCATCGCGTTTTTGTGCTACAAAGGCAAGCCGTTAGGACAATTTTTGGTGTAAGCAGAGAAACACATTGCGCCCCCTTTTTTATTAAAGATAACCATGTCGTCCATGTACATATATCAGTGCCTTTTATACGCTAAAGAGAATCTTTTAAATTGCGAGCTTTACTCCACTCGGCATAGCCATAATACGCGACATAAAAACAATGTGTTATTGCCAAAAGTACGCTTGACTAAATATCAAAAAACATTTTTATATATTAGTTTTAAATTGTTCAATGCTTTGCCATCATCGACGAAAACACTTGAGATGGCAGCATATAAAATCAGCTTGAAAAATCAGTTAGTCAAACATGCCCTTTACAAACTAGACGACTTTTATGATATTGCGTCCACAATTGCTTGATTATAAATAACCATATTATGACTATACTTTCGAACTAAGTTTTAGATTTTATTGACATTGTTTTTAATTACGCGTGTTTCAGAATTTTTCTTTTTATGGTATTGATTATTATTTGTTTGATTATTGATTATTTTGTAAATTTGACTATTTTTAAGTAATCACCTCTGATTACAATTATTTTTTTCTTCTTTTAATTAATCAAAGCGGTTTTATCATCCGGTAAATTATGATTGTAAAATTTGACATGTTCCTTAGTATTGTGAAATGCTTTTATGGAATGAATAAATGATGATGATGATGATGATGATGACCCAAACGGGAACAACCTGTTTATTTCTATAAAACTATTTTTGTGGTAACTTTATCTATTTTTAGTTCTTTATTTAATCTATTCTTTCTGTTTCATGTGTCATCTAGTCAATAGTCCCAAAAAATTGTGCACACCTGGCTTTCTCTGAAGATTCATTCCTGCGCTCATATTATTCCTTAATATAATGTGCTAATAATTTATTTATGTAGTATAAAAACTTTATCATTTCATGTATGTTTATGTACTGAATGCAACGTAAAAAAATCCCTATCGCTATTATGAGATGGAACGCATGATTTGTAAAGAAAAAAGTATAACAAATATTTTATTATAGTATAAGAGCGCTTCAAGATATTTGTGTATTTGGCTTCTCAAATATGAAGACTCGGTTACACTAGTGAAAAAAAGTGTTTCCGCCCGGGATCGAACCGGGGGCCTTCCGCCGCGCGTGTTAGGCGGATGTAATAACCACTACACCACGGAAACCACATACGAGCCAGCAAGATAAATAGATAATCAATATACGAGCCAATATCGATCGCTAACCATAATGATTTTAAGGCGAGAGATCTTGAAAATGGCATAATGATAGCACGTTATGTACTACATACAGTATCACAATATACGGCGAGCCATTAATATGGATGGCGATGAAAAAACCATAATAGGCAGAAAAAACAGCTTCCTAATATATGCGGAATTCATTTTAAAATTTATCTAGAAATTGATGACATATAATCTTGTTTATTTTTAATCCTAAATTGGATTTTGTTGAAATACTACAACTGTCAGGGTAAAAATCACACACATAAAGGTCATGAATATAAAAAAACATAAAAGTACCTACATGATGAGTTTTAATTAACCGACATCCTCGAAGTGGGTAAATCAGTACTAGCAAATACGCAACTCTTGATACAAACTTGTAGAATATTAAAAAAAATAAAATTTTCGATTTTCTTTTTTGCTTTAAAGTTTCAAATTTTAGTTTTTTTTGAAAAAAAATGTATGAAAAGGCTTCGATCACGATGCGCCATCTAGCGGTAGGTAAAATATCGCAAATATTGTTTATTCGCGATATTTTACCTACAGCTAGGTGGCGCTAGTGCGCTCAATTCTTGTCAAACTTTTATTACGTAGTTACGTAGTTCAAATTATCCAAAAAAAAATGTTTTCTAAAAAGCTTTTTCACATTTTTTTATTAAAATTTGCTTATTTGCGTACTGATTCACCCACTTTAAGAATGCCGGTTAATTTAAACTTACCTTATATAGCTGATTTCTTCTTTGTCATCTAATGTCTTTGAAGTTTTACAGTTATTTCATATTTTCTGGCTGACGTAATCTCGTTATTTGTATTTTTTTTCTCATTGAAAAATCTTTCTCTGGATAAAAATTTTGAGTGTATAAGAAGAATAATATTTGTTTGGTATTCTTTCGAATCGGCAGATCAGTTTCTATTGATTTCGAGTGTCTATTGATACATTGATTATAAAGGATTCTCCGTAAGTATATACACATTATTATCCCAAAAAACATTTTTAAAAAATCGGTGGCTCATACACATTGTCATCCCAAAACTTTTCACTTGATCATACAAAGAAAATATTGTAATACCAAAATAAACGAAAAATAATATTCTTTCGCAATTTGCTATAGGTATTCCGATACACAATCGGCCTTGCATTAGGTAATATTACAGAATAATTTACTAGTGGACAGTGTTGTCAAGGACATATATTAGCGGAGGCAGTTTCTGCATAATCTAAAAAGGAAGTATTATTTTTTTCTGAAAATTACCTCGATATTGTTAACGATTTATAGACGTCACCTTAGTGTGACCGCAGCCTTGTCGATGTCGTCGTGCCAAGCGAACCCGAAACTGCAGACGGTGCGCGAGATCAAAGGTTTCCAGGATACGCAATAGACAAACTCCCTTCCCCGAGAGGTAGCGAAGGCGGCAACTCTTCTAAGTGCAAATAGGCAGAAAATTTCCTAGTGCCTGGCGCAATCTTACGAGCGTTCTCAACGTATATAGGGGTGAGCGTGAGAGAACCTCATCGGAGCGCGTCGTATAAGCTTTTGAGAAAATTCTCTTTACACTTCTGGACGTGCACTGCGATACTGCATTTAAGAGTGTTGTAATTTGAAGGAATGCAGTATATAAATTAGGTATCGACTCAACATCGACTCAAATAGACGACGATGGCCACCTTCATAATGAGGATTACTTATGCTGAGCGACAAGCAGCGTTCAAAATATATCCTAGGAAGTCTTATTTGACAGACAAGCATCAAGAAAGACTACAAAAATAGTTTTCTCTTAAATATGTTGAAGAGATAATGGCCGTTTTTGTACGAAACAACCCAGAGTGTAACAACTTGCGTAAAGAAATAATAATATAAAAGTTCAACTCATTAATCAATGTCGTATTGAAATTATACACATCCGGAATTATGTATATATGGATGATTTTGTGAAATAAACCATTTATTTAAACTAGTTAAATAGGGTTTATTATGAAACTAGAGTTTATTACAAGTCGCTATTTGAATCAACAGTTGAACTAAAATCCAATCATAAAGTAAAAACCTATTATGTCCCGTATCACAGCCAGAATATATAATACAAACGTTATCACATGAAAACAGAAAACAGAATACCACAAATAAAATGAAGGAATGACACTGTCCAGCGCCAAATCTTATGTGCCAACCATACTCTGAGTATCGTATGACATACACACTCTGTCTTGCTTATATATATATACTATGTCTCTTTCAACCATAAACTTGTTTAGACAAACGCAAAACAAAGGATTTTTGACGGCCCAGGCGCCGAATCTGACCTGACACCCGCTCTCTGATCATCTTTCTCAATCTTAGTTAATGGCTATATTTTTTTCATCCATAAACTTAGCACCGCTTTAGTTTTGGGGTACGATAAAAGTAATAAAACGGTACTATGCAGTTATTTTTACTATTAATATTGATATTGGTTATTGTTTATGATAATTGATATTATATATATGTTTGTGATTTTTTATATATATAGAATCTATATAAATAATATAACCAAATATATCGTGTAAATAGAACAAAGCTAATAGGGTATTACTAAAAAAGTGTAATTATTGAATAAAAAAATCTGCAATTTCAACACTATATCTTTTTTCAGACACTAGTTTCAGCTTAGCTGCTTTCAAATTTCAAATTTCAAATTATTTATTGAGTTAAAATTATGGGTACATTCAATATACAAAAGTCTTAACCTAACTAGGCTGCCGCCTGTTCCAAGGTAGACAATTTATTTTAGTTATCCTAAGAAATCTATAATATTATATTTATATAAATAATCAAAATCATACTTAATGTAACAGAAATATCTTAATTACCTAATAAAAATTCGTAAGAAAATGTCATCTAAGGCTTTAGATTGAAATGTTAGACTTGTAATGAGCAAAGTGTAACAACAAAATTTGCAAATGGGTACGAAATTATCCATTGTCCTTGCACTTTGTTCAAATAAACCTGCTTTGCCTCGGATTACTTCAAGTGAAGTGAAGCCGAGTATAAATAATATAAAAGTAATGGATTGTTTTTATTTTAACTACATGAACAGTTAACTTGAGCAGTTGTCAAGAGCTTGCTAAAATTTATTCACCGTGTTATCGCAAAATACGGTCGTAATATTTTATTTTTCCGGCATCACTGGAATAACGGCAACACCTCTCGTCTGCCATTGAATTATGAATAAATATGACACGTCGATGTCAATGGGGGTGATGGCATACAATATTTTAATGAAGCCCTGTGAGAATGTAGCATGTTGTGATGGCTGGTGCTCCCGCTTCACTCTGTAATCACCGCAACGCCCCCCCCCCCCCAACCCCTTCTTCCTTTCCCGCCTAACCACCATTCCTTCCATCGTTCCGCCACGGAATGTCATTCCCGCTCACATACAAAATCGAGTTCACACAATTTATATGAAAAACTTAAATTGAATCGAAATTCTCTTTGAAACAAAGCGCCAGCGACAAAAAAATGTGTACCTTTCTTTCACTTCTTAGGACTATAGAAACGGCCAGTCGGGTTACCGAGAGCGATAATGGTTGGCGTGAATCTAGAGTTGACATTAACTGTAAAGTAACAAATATTTAAGTAAAACTTATAATAGATTAGATTATGTTAAATGTTGACATTTCAAAAATCAAGGTAACACTAGTAGTAAGATAAAACCATTGATTATAGAGGTATCAACCATTGATTGATTATAGAGGTATAAACCATTGATTATAGAGATACCCCTATAATCAATGATAAAACGTAAAAATACTTTATACACTAATGCCTAACAAAAAAGGAGTGTAATGTGTTCAGGGTTTATCTTTGTATATTTTCCATTTCTTTATTTCACTATAACTTCTAAACGCTCAAACCGATTTAGAAGTATGTGTTATTGTTAGAATGGTTATATCATCCATTATACTTTAATTGTCTAAATATCAAGTAAATAATTGTCTAAATATCAAAATCTCTACATGTCAATAAATTAACATAAATATATCTTGTTTAGTGTACAATGAAAGGTCTGAGTGAGTAAATTCCGAGAATATATAAGTATATATATGGATAAATACCTAAACCACAAATATTTTTGTAAGAAAACCGTAATAAAAATAATTTTTAAATACAGTAGTTAACTTTTTGTAACTGCAGTCGTGTTTTTTATTCCTTTTAATGGCGATTATATAATGGAATTGCGTTTTATTAAAGGAGCACATTTTAGGGCAATTTAGTTTTATGAGCATTTTACTAAAATGCCCTATTACCCTAGAACGGGCTAGTCCCAGTTGGGTGACAGAATCAAATAAGAAATAGGTTAAGGTTTTGCCATTCGGTTCCTGATATTTTTGTAATCAAAATCAATGTTTTTTATTAATCAACTCCTAAATAAATAAATAAAAATATATTTACGTGTTAAAATAATCTCACTCGTTAAAATAAACTCATTTAAATACATTTTCCACGCACACATACATATAAACACTTAATAGTAGGGTTGGTTGTAAGAGATAGTCATATGACAATAAACCCGCCCATTGTGAAATTTCACAATAAAGAGTAGAAATAAAAAAACAAGCTCTGAGTACGGATCGGTTTGTATATGGCAGCTCTAATCAGCTTACCATACGATGACAACAATTAATTTTGGAAACAAGCTTTCGAGTCGGATAATTCTTTTAAGAGTTATGGCCCTCTTAAGTCTTTCAGCTTTAAATTTTCCCAAGAACTCAAGAACGCAATGTCCGATCACAATTTTATTTTCGATAATCTATTTTTCTTGATTATAGAAAATTAAATTAATTTGGATAGCTAATAATAAGTTGGCAATTGTACGGATAAAAGTGAGATTTCTCAGTTGTCCGTTTATAAGGCAACTCTTCGATCGATTTCAGGTACGGAGTCCTAAATCTTCCCATCAATGAATAATATAGATTGATGATTGCATTTCCAAAATCGGACAAAGAATTCTTGTGTTATCGCCTCTAGGCCCTATCGTCAAACTCAAGAACACATAGTAGGATTCTAAAAATTTCTTTGGTAATCGGTTTTACTTTTTAATTCGGAGAACTATTAAAATTATTCCGGCCGTCCGGTGTGATTTTTTAGTCGTCCGTTTGCATGGCAGCTTCCTGACTATGGATTTTTTTTATAGAAGACTAGAGACCAATTCTATATACCTATATGTACATATTTTCAGTGTCTGCGCAATTCCAGTATTTTGGAATAAGTCATCAAAATGGTTCTAATATTGATGATTCTTATCGATCATAAAATCATTATAACATAAAAGCATATTTTTTACGTGTAATAAAACTTTTTTTTCAATCTTTTAGTTTGATTTTAATATCTGTAATTTCATCAAAACACATGTAAAAACATGAACTCGTACAGACTGATACTGTTTATATAAAACTGATTTTAATAAAAGTATTTCTTTGCACACACTGGCATAGTGGTTAGGTCGCCTGATGGTTATACTGTAAGGTTCCGGGTTCGATTCCCGGCTGGGTCACCATTTTCCGTTGGGAAAAAAATAACGGTATTGCATTTTCAATTCTGTCAATCGAATGGGAATGCATACATATAAATAAACACTTCATAGTAAGGTTGGTTGGAAGAGATTATCATATGACAATAAACCTATTGTCATAAAATAATGACATTGACGTAAACAAAAAAAACAAACAGATATAGTAGCAGAAACGATAACAAAATATTTTGTTATTCTATACTGATAGATGTCCGGGAAATTGTGGAAATAAGATTGGATGGTGAGTAAGCTTGGTCGACTTGGATCCCATTGAAATCCGTGTCCCCATTACCAGGAGCGTAAATATTTTTAAAAAATGCATGCCAATTTTTTTCTACATCCATTTGATTTACATGGACCATAGACAAATTTAGAACGCTATTTTTTCCAGAATAGACCCCCGGGCTGATTTATATGCTAATTATTATTTTGATGCTCTATCGCCACATACATAAGTGCTGCGCTTCACATTAGCTGGACACATAAATTTAGCAATGAAGACTGTGACCGTGAAAACTGAAGTCACAATACAATAATAAATTAATACTCAAATCATTCACGCATAATTGTCAGTAATCGGATTTAATTTTAGATAAGGTCATACAATCGCTGACATTATTCAGCCTCCCATTACTATATACCGAAATTTAGAGCAGATAACTAGTTTGAACTCGTTGTACTTTTTTGGTACGGCGCATGTGGTTTCCGTGGTGTAGTGGTTATCACATCCGCCTAACACGCGGAAGGCCCCCGGTTCGATCCCGGGCGGAAACATTTTTTTTTTTCAAATTTCTTTATAAGTTTGGAAATTAGAAGGGAAAATCTTTTTTACTATTATTAGGGGATAAACAGGGTCTTATTAAGCGTATTTCAAGACTATGCCCAGAAATATTTGAAAACCCAAAAGATGTATTAAATAAAATTTCTGGGGGATTAACTTTAACAGCGGAGCACGTACTCAGTACATGATACAAAATATTCTCTAACTCGCGAATCATGTACTGAGGACTTAATCGACTTTCATACAGTTTGTTTAAAAATTACGTACTCGGTTCGTTATTCGCGTTGTACCAGCGTGTAGCTTAGTCTTTTGTCTATACATACATATGTGATTCATTAGCATGAATTCATAGCGTGAACAAAAAATAGCATGAATTCATAGCGTAACAAAAAAAAAACGAAGGTTTCGAGAGCCTGCAAAGTTTGCGCAGACATTGGAAAGAAGCAATCTGGCAAACGAGGACAAAAGAAGACAGTCTACTATTGCCCAGCTTGCAATGTACCACTATGCTTTAATCCCACAGACTCCAGCCGTGTCCAGTACAAGATACTAGGAGCACACATACAATCCTCATCCACTTTCCTACATAACCTCCGTCGCGCAACCCTCGCGTCTCGATAAAGTAATCCGGGCACTCGTTAATTCGGCAAGCGTTATAATTGGCAATATTCAATCGATTCAATCAATAAATATCTTCTGCTTCATCAAAACCGCCTTTAAATACGGAGATAACTCGTAAGTTGACACCGCTACCTCACATGGAATAATTTGGAGTCTTGTGAGTGGTGGTCCCTCACATTTCGTATCCATGTTTCAAAAATGTCCCAACAAAAACAAATTATTGTCAATGATTACGTATGATTGCTTCATGTACAACTTTTTTTCTCACCAAAATGCCTTTTTTAAATAAATAATTTCATAGCTTATCATAATAATTCTTTCATTTTTATTTTTTATCCGAAAGACGTAAAAGTTGGTCTAATAAATACAAAAGAAATTGTTTCTATATATAATCAGGTTTTTTTTTATAGCCGTTACAATCATGCCAAAAAACGTCCGCGGGCAATGTACATAACACACGGTATAAAAATCGGTTGCTGTTAAAGTGTTAAATGACGCAGAGAAAATAAATTATAGATAAATGCAAATGGACAAAGTCGAAAACAGATTTACCTGTTTCGACTTTGTCCATTGACTCGCTATCGTGTAAAAAGACCTAGTAGTATTTTAATTTTATGATATCTCCTTGTGTTTCATAAGTGTGTTTTAACAGTCTATTTTTGTGTGTTTTTACAGTGTGTGTCATAAGGGATATTGACAGTAGGTACTTTACTAAACTTTAAACAACCGTACGCATCCCTATTGAATTTGTAATAAGGGATATTGACACAGTAGGTACTTTCATAAACTATAAACAACCGTACGCATACCTATTGAATTGGCACCAGCAATCGATAGTAGTGGACTTCTAAAGTAATGTTATGAGTATCATCACTTGGTAACCAGTCTCTGTGTAATATTTTTCCTTAGAAAAATCATAAAAATTATGTATGGCATATAAGGTATTGCTTTTTATTAGAATATATTCAATATGAAGTATTACTGCAGTTTTCATACAGTTAGGAATACATATATTTTACAGAAATGGTGCTAAAATAAATTTTAAAAAAACGAGCGTCGTTGTTAAGTAATTTTTTTTAATAAGTAAATAACAAAAACAATTCATTTTAATTACTAGGTATAGTTTTTATGTAAACGATACATCAAAAAATATTTTTGTTTTTAATATAGTTTAATAAAATTTCATTATAAAGCGATCTTAAAGCAGGAGGTCTGAGTTGATTTTATTGATTGGCACTTTTTTTTAAATTTGTATCTTTTTTGAAGGAGTTTTTGATTTGTTACCTTGAATTAATAAAGGAAACATTAAAATTCGGTATTCATTTCCCAATAAAGCTTTATTTATTATTTAACCATCCATAATTACCTTTAAACGTTAGCTACCCTATCCCGCCCAGGGTTCACATAGACTTTAAAAGACTGGGTAATACCTACATACAGCTTCGACAAAGTCAATTACGCTGGACGATAACTTTTTACGCCGCAAAAAAAATGTCATTTCAAAACGGGAGCAATCGCAACACAGAAGAGAAACTCAATTTGCGCTCATACGTTCGCGGGTATTGGGAAATTTGCGCGTGCCTTAACGAACGTTATTGTTTTGGTGGGCGTGTGGCGAGGCCACGGTCTACTGATATAGTCACTCCGCTCAGTTCGTCTAGGCATCCATGCTATTTGCTCGAAATGGGTAGGGTTCCTGTAAGCTAGCGTCTACAGTAGTCTAAACCATGACTTTGATTTGATTCACTACACTACAAAAACTACATAGTACGAAAGGCACAAAAAAAAACATAATAAGTATTACAAACTATTTGAAACCGTATAACAAAGAATACTGGCAAACGCAGCTAATAATGTTCTACAAAAAACTGATTTTCTTTAGTCATTTGTTTGCCTCTAGTCAAAAGAAAAAACGAAATTTCGCGCTGTAATTATTGACCTTTGCTTGATTTTTTTGGTATGGAGCGAGTATTTCAAGACTTACGAGATACATTAGGGGTTGATGCTCCTTCTTATTCTACGGTTGCACGTTGGTGTGCTTTTACGCGTGGAAGAACATCAACTAACGATTACCCTCGTACGGGTCGCCCTACGACGATAGTCACGTCTCTGAAGAAAATGTTAAAAAAGTTAATATTTTGACGGATAGCATGGTTCGTTTTTTGCTGAAGAAGTGAAGATTTCGATAGGTACTGCACGTAGTTTTTTACATGATCGGTTAGAAATGACACAGGTATGAGAACGCTGGGTCCGCTTACAGATGCGCAGAAAAAACTAGACTGAAGATTTAGCAACGTTACAACAACGTTGCATTTGTTAAAACAATATCCTGACCGTTTTTGGACTCTATTTATAAATATGGACGAAACATGGTCTCACTATTACGATCCTGAAACAAAACGACAGGCTACGACCTGGTTTTGGCTTTGGTTCATCATCTCCAACTCCTAAGAAATTCAAGGTCATCCATCCGCCGGTAATATTATGGGTTCTCTTTTTGTGGGACAGGTGATGATTGAATATCATGATTAAGTACAGGGAATTTTGAATGATCAAGATAAAGATTTTTGTAGGAAGGGTGTTTTATGTTTAGAAAAAAGACATATCAAGTGTATAAACCTAAAAGAATACTATGTAGAAAAATCGTACCATATGTCGTAGCGTACGCCCAAGATAGTTTGTACGCAAATTGTTACCCGACGTTTACCGGGTTCTCAGCAATCCCTTCTACTCCCCTTCTCAGACTCCCCCCTCAACCCCCGCTGCTCGGTGCTACAAATGACTATGATTTCGGAAATCTGTTATTTACAATAAATTTGATATTCACTCCTTATCACCCCTGCCCCTAGGAGTGCTAGAAATATCTTACAACCACAAAATCTGTCATTTGCTACTACTAGAAATATCTTACGCCCAAGGTATTTTTTATATTTATGTCATATGTATACCAAGTTTTGTTCAAATCGCTCCAGGTAGTCCAGAGTTATGCTCGAACATTCATACATACCCATTTACATATGTTTCTTTAAACTTTTACACTACGTTTCACACTATTTCATTTATTTAGATAAAATATTTAGGCGCTCGAAGCCGATGTGAGCGCAGCGGCGCACGCAGGAGGTGTCTTGATCGGCTACGAACTGTTCGGTTCGGAGTCCGGAGTGTGACCATTGAGCCGAGACAGGTAGTGCAGAGACGAGGAGGCAACAGAAGTCTGAAATGTCTATTTGTTGTAGTCCGATACGGCACAGGACCGAGGCCCAAGCACTATGTGGAGGACGCGCGGCGACTCGCGCCCGTGTCGCGGGCCTACGGTCAGTTAGTGACGTAAGTATGTATCCGCAGACACTGTCTAAAAAATGGTTAAATTAGGAAAAAAAAATCGAATAGGTCACCCCAAGACTTCCTGGCAAGACTTCTAAGAATCGACAGTAACTGGCATAGGAATGTTGGAAGATGCGTTATCTTATTAAACAATGCTATCTATTTGATAGCATTGTTTAATAAGATAAATGAAATAAGATGTTGAAATACAGTAGCGCCATCAACCGATTAAGAAGGATTTACATGCAATTCGCGTCTTTGCTGCCTGATGTTTTTCTCTAACGGAATTTTCCATTGTTGTTTACAATTAACTGAGACATTTGGGTGTGGCCGTGTCATGTTTAATGTTTTGTAAAATACATTTACTCTTCACAGAAGTTGTGTTTTTCAACTACCGTTATACCCATCCATCCTCGCAACTTCCCTCCCTCCACCAACCCCCCCCCCCCCCCTAATACCCCTCCCAACCTCCTTAACGCCCCCCCCCTTTAACCGCCCACCCCCACCCCTCCCACCCCAACCCTTAAAAGTAAACTCAAAGAAATAGGCCATCCCCCCCCCCCTTCTACTCTCACCATTGTGCACTATCACCACTCTCTCCTCTTTTTCTCAGAAACTGCATCTTGGCACTTGTCACATCACTATATTGGTTTGAAAGGTTGGTTGTAGACCAACCCGCAATGTTCTAGTGAGGGCATTAGAACATTGCGGTGGGCCTCCAAGCTGTATTATCGTCACTGCAAATAGTCTGGTATTATTAGTAGACTGTGGCGAGGCCGAGGGCGAAACCTTTCGTCGCCTGCCCGCCAAGCGCTACTCCCCATATGCACACTTCGGAGTGGCGCTTTTTTAAAAATACACAAAGAGCGCAGCGCGGCAATTCAAAATAAAACGTTTAAAAAGTTACGTTTGCCTTGCGCGCTGCTGAAAAAGCAGGTGCTGCCATAACTTTACTTCGAGTCTTTGCAATTCATTTTGAAATTGCTACAGCTTGTGTGAATCAGCTCTAAGGGCTTTAGGATACTAAAACAACCAGTTGATTAGGTTAGGAGAACTTCAGGTTTTCGATAATATATTATAAGCATTAATTTTCATAACCTTCTGAGGAATAAAAATCGATAAGAAACATATTCATCCACCAAATAATTTAATTTAAAACTTAATTAATTTATAATAACTATTTACTTAAAAAATATATTTTAGAATACATGTCTAAATCAACGTATAAGTACTAGACCGCGCGACCAGCCTGAAAATGCGTTAGCGACAATAGAAAGAGACAGCAGCATATGGCACTCCCTCTATCCTTGTTTAGTCGGGCATGCACAGGACGCGTCAATACATCATTATAGCAACGATTATATATCACTATGGCAACGCTTCGACGCCATATGTACGTATGCTATGTTATGGATAAATGACAGTCATCGATTTTATTTATGAAATTAATATTTAGATGAAATCAGTCCTTGGCTACTTGCCGGGAATGCCTTTGGGTGACAAAAACGACTTTTAAATTATACTACCCTTGCAAAGTATAATCTACGTCATACTACGAAAATCACGAATGAATTTGTCGCTTTTATGAATGACCGATAGTCAACGGAACCCATTACCGATCGGTATCCGTCACTTTTAGAAAACGGATGTTAATCGTCTCAGCGGGGTTTATTGAAATGGATATTTCCGTCTTAATCTCATAAAGAAAATGTTGCTCGTACAGAAACTTTCCTTACCCGTTGGTTGGTCGTTAAAGTAAAGAAGCATTGGTTCTGTTTTGTGCATTCCGTGAGCTACTAAAAATCATCAAACTATCCAGTTTAGTGACTTCTGTTTCAGAGATTAAATAGTCGTAAACCGATACAAGACTTTTCCGGATGCATTTTGCAATCGATTTTACTTATACAGTCGCAGCTATAATTTTATAATCGTTTTATTATCCTGTGATTTAAGATACAATATAGATAATAAATAGAGGGAGATGGAGATGTGCAGATTATTGTGTAGTGTTTCTTTGGTTTTTATGTTGCGTTATATTAAAATGACCCGGTTTGTATTTTTTGCAAATTCTTTAAGTTTGTTACTTTATGGGTTTCGAGTTACTTTAGTTTAGGAATTTTGATATAGACGAAAAACTTCTTAAACTGTGAACTTCTGTATTTAGGTGAAATTAACATAATCGTAAATGATAGTATATGGAATATTATCTGTACTGTTTCTTAAAGTTTCAATATATTTTTTTCTTACACACAAGAAAGCTGTCATCGTTGCCTTCTTTGGTGGTGTTTGACAGCGTAGAATGTGGTAAAATCGACTTAAAAAGTTTTGCTTCCTATTTCGAAAATTTATGAACCAGTTTTTCTTATGAGGCCTGTGTGAAACACGCTTGTTGCAATACCACACTTAGCCTCGCTTATAAAATAGAAATCAAACCTACCTAATCGACGAAGCGCGCATGAATAACTTAAATCCCCTACAAGTTAGCACGCGACGAAAGTAGTCGAAGTCCACCGAGTGGGGGCTCGAATGAAATGTGTGTGTGTGGGTGTGTGTGTGTGTGTGAATCGCGTGGGGACGCATATTTCGATCAGCAAACTGCACGTGGGATGCGTTCGGTCTCTCCGCTCATCTGCGTTATGATGCGTCGGCCGCTAGAGGATATCGTGATCGGGGAGGTTGCATTCACTGACTATACCTACAGCGACATATAAGGCATATCAGAGAATAAATACACAGGTTGCTCTGATATTTGTTGAACAATTTAATTTAAAGATTTTTTTACCTTATTTATTCCATATTATTAAATTTATATTTCAAACAAAATATTACTAATATTGGATCCTTACCTACATGGCATTGCAGGAGAGGGTGCGAGGAATGTGGGCAGAAGGGTACGTCTCGAAGAACGCCTTTGGTTAGCGTTACGGGTAGGTAAAGGCTGGCGACATTTTCGAACGTTTGGGGTCGAGTAGCGGTCATCTGGCTGCCATATCCGAGCCCTTACGACTAGTGACGTAATCGCTTCGATTTCTATTTTGTTCTAAGGGAAGCTAATGTCTGGTATACTGTGTCTATATAATGCCCCTTTTTTCACACTGGCCACTTTGAACTTTGATAACTTGGGTTTCAGTTAAATTTCAAATTCAAATAAATTTCAATTTGAGGCCATTCTTTTTAAAGAATCAGCTGTTTATTTTTCTTTCCTTCCTTTGTTTTTGTTCGAATATTTTTAGTATGTAAACATAGTCAATTTGAAAATTTGCTCATTTTTAATATGGAATCCTGTGTCGGTGTTTTCTACATATTACACTACTTGCCAGACCTTGCTTAAATAGGATTTAATTTTTTTCAGAACTAAGATAAGTTTTTACAAGGAAAAAAATCAACTTTCAAGAGTCGGTGAAAAAACGTCCTTCAAAGAATTCATTGCTTCCTGTCCACGGGAGTTTTACAGCAGAAGAATTAAGCAGCTCCCATTAAAATAACAAATCTGCATAAATAATAGGGGTTAATATTTCTATTAATTAAAGAAATATTTCATACAAAATTTTTGGCCCTAAATTTTCTTTATAGAACCAGCAACTTCATAGTTGAGGACCCAACACATATATTGACTTCAATGTCCTTTATAAATAATTGCTCAATAATTTAACGGTAACTACTAAAGTAAGTTTGAATTTCAAGAAAAAAAAATATAAGAAATTTCAAATTACAGTATGTTAAAAATGTTGCTCTGACTAAAAAAGAATAACCTATCGTGAAATATATCTATACGATTGTCATGGTGTGATTTCTTGTTCAGAAAACATAATATAAGGTATGATATTTTTAAATTCGGCATTTTTTCTAGCTAATGGAAGTTTAAATAAGTCAGAGTTACGAAGATTTCTTGATATTCAAAAATATTTTCTAATACACGAGATATCGAGTTGATTATTTAAAATTTTGGATAGCAACACTAAATCTGCTACCTGGCAGCGTTTTTCCAATGTTACAAATTTAAAAGCAGTCAGTCATTCCTGGTAGCCGGTTAACTGATTCTTTCGAATATCAGCAATCGCAGAAACTTCTTTTGGGAAAAATAAATCATATCGGAATGGGATTACAACTATGGATTCCATATCGAATACCCATATTTAACATTAGAGCGCACTGATGAATTATAAAGCAGGATCATGCTTTGAGGTTTTTGTTTTTTTGTGACTGTAATGAACAACACCGACATCTTGTTTCTTTTCTTGACTATATTTTCAATGTATATCTTAAAATTCCGGAAGCTAGATATGTACATTATTTAGGTGGCGACTATTTATTAAGTAGTCTTATTTAACTGAAACACTGGTCCTAAAAAGACATCGAGTGACACTGACCTATGTAAAGAGCCTTTTCGTGATAGAGTATGAGAAGTTGCTCTAAATAAACATTAACAATTAGATCAGAAATAAAGTAAGACGTGCCAAATCGGAATGGTATAGTACTGATTGCACTAGTAATAGGGGTAAACACTTAGATTAATTAAATATATATTTATACCCAAATCGTTGGTCTTGTTTTATCTTGTATAGAAATACTACTTCACAAGTACCCAATATTTGTAATTGACTTTTAGTCGTATGGAGTCGTATGAAAACTAGTATGCAGACTTTTAGTCGTATGCAAACTAATGCTTATCTATAGGAAACTAATGCTTAGCTTATATATAGGAATCTGCATCGTGACGTTCACCTAACCTAATATACCCAGTGCAGGATTTACGTATAAGCTACAGAATCTATAGCTGCCAAAAAAAAATGTCCGAGTGAGCAATGGTAGGCCCGATATCTCGACTAGCTTAAGGCCTTATCAAGTCTAAATCTAGCCAAGAATACACCAGTTGTTGAAATATCCTATAAAAACGATTTCAATATTTGCGACATGCTGTATTTATAATTGGTATCAGAGTACCTACTATAGCAATACCAATATACACATTTTACCTACCTCACTCAGAATAATAACGAAAGGGGCATAAACGACACTGGAGTGTTGGGAAAATTGCTTTTATGTTTTATTATTTTATCGGATTCTCGGATTTTCAACTATTGTTACCCTGATGCACTGTCGAATTGCAAATATGAAAAATATTTAATAAATATATACCAAAGTACAAGTAGATATTGTTTCGTACTTAGTCAAAACTTTTCTAGCGTGGCAACTCATATCAAGCGACAAGCCGAACGCAGCCAACTAGTGAAGAGAGGGCTGGTCGAACGCCGCCACACACGTCAGAGCTGTCAGCAATCGGATCGGACGGTCGAATCCGTTGCCGTAATTTTCTGTCTTATTAATTGTATTTCGTTCGCGTGCGCTCCTATTGTACAAAACCGACATTAGTTCTGTGCAACCACTGGAACAAGGCGTTTTATACGGAATCCTGTAATCCTCACCAGCGACAATTAGAGGTTGTCCAAGCAGACCGCACCTCATTACAGATATACATATTGGTCCCGATTGCGTTTCTTCATGGGCTAAAATCGGAATTAGTTCATGCGAGCGAGACAGTCCAATACGTTTGATCGGAATATGAAATGGATTGTCAGTTTTCCATCTTAAAACTACCAATCGAAAATAAAGCTGCATAATCTAATACCGGACTAAATGTTACTGTAATAAACAAACTAATACAGATGGTTTTATGCTCGACAGGTAAGTTTTGTGCGGGAAAAGGTACGAGTGTTACAATAATCGATTTAGATCGTTTTGAATTCGAATACATTCCAATACGCCATTCGTTACAGAGGCATACATTTTCAGATCACCAGCATAAGAGTTGTACACTGGAGGCTTAAAAATTAGTTCTTATGTTGGAGATGTAGGCGCTAAATAGAGGTGGACCGAGGTGCGAGGCCTGCGGAACCTCCAGAGAAATGGTCTCAAAAATCGACCTGAATCCATCTACGACGACAGCCTGGTTACGACTACGCATAAACGACGATATCATATATAAACTCCCAGCAAGCTTATTTTATGCAGTAAAATTGTATGATCAACGCGGTGAAATGCCTTGGAAAAATCTGTAAAAATAACATCCCTTTGGTTTGGATCCCTTTGGTAACATCCGTTTGATAATATTTTCAAAGTCATAGTTAATGATCTCTGCCAGGTTGGAGATTAAGAGCGCCCTAGGGTAAAGCATTTCTGTTGATTTGAAATGGAGACTGAAATGGAGCGGTCGTAGAAATTTCTCGAAAAGCTTCCTGAAGGTAGATAATATGGACATAGGTCTCATGGGGATTAACATAATGTTATACTATCCAGCAGCATGCAGTGATAACCATGGAAAACCCTCAGTTTATTCCAGGGAGTCCTACTAAAGCATTCTACCATTCCTAAGTACCTACCTTAGCGTAATCCTGGACGGCACCCATCTCAGGCGTTTTCTACTGCCTACTTGAGGACCTATTTGTAAGACATGTGAAAACAATTAATTTTAAACATACAATTTAAGACCGTGATATCAAAATAGCTACTTAGCCTGATATTTAAACTAAGGGAGATTGTATCTTGAAACCAAACCTCAAAATGTTTTTCTAACTGGGAGGAGTAACTTCTCTGAAACCTTCAACAA
The DNA here is from genome assembly GCA_944548615.1 of Micropterix aruncella. NCBI lineage: Eukaryota > Metazoa > Arthropoda > Insecta > Lepidoptera > Micropterigidae > Micropterix > Micropterix aruncella. The sequence continues at coordinate 26,457,577 of OX155952.1, read as the reverse complement.
TATGTTTTAAGTAAGTGTACTGTGTTGCAGATACCAAAGACCAAGAGAGATATGATATCAACGAATATAAGAGACTGTCTGATGCGATCATTAGGAGAGACCATCACCACTATAAAAAAGCCGAGGTGGGAGGAGTCAAGGCGTGTAAGAAAGAGAAGCCTTGAAAACAAACTATGGCGAGATGTGTGCAAAGAGTCAAAGAATGTGAGAAGGAAAATACGAACACATGCGGCCCTCTACCGCGCGACCCATGGGCAGGGGAGTGATGTGCGAGTCAAGGCATGTCACAAAGAGAGAACGCGAGGCCAAGCGCCCATCCCACCACGCGGCACAACAAGCGATAGCACGGGCGTGATTAGCCCAGCGCCTCTGGAAGCAACGAGACCGCCGCGAACACTGGGACTGCGAAAAGTCTATTAAATAAGGGACCTCAGTGACATGTCTTCAATTCGATTCGGCAATCGACGCCTAATTCGCTAGTATGTAAGTTATTTGTATATTAATTTTGTAAATTCGTTGGAAATGAAATATCATGATATTTGTTAAAATCTGGTTTTATTCGTGACGACTTCGTTGCCTCCGACGAAACGGCCTCCTCGATGATCTATTGCAGTGCAGCCCATCTTCAGCTTCGGAGTCTCACTTATCTGTGTCAGTTTGGAGTTGTCATCTACAACGGGCGAACTCTTTATCACAGGAAGGTAGAACGATATATGATAGTTCTTTCCACCAGGGGTGAGCGCAGAGACTATATAGTCCACCGTCTAGCCGCCAACAAGCCCGCGAGAGTCCAACGCTTTAGCGCGTGGCACTTATTTGAACCTAACCACCAGATTTGGCTGGATTTCTCCGTCTCCCATTCTAGTCGCAGATTGAAAGTCGCCTTCACGGCCTCTACCTGATGTTTTTATTTTTATTTTATAAAATTATCCAAAACAATACAATTGATTTTTGCGAAGCAGATAAGATTGCATTTGTGTGGATTTTATCCCCCCACTAGATTGTATATCTGTTCTGGGGTGATAGTATTTAAGACTTCACTTTAATCATAGTCACTTTCTTTTTTTTTTTTTTTTTTCTCATTCATTCCGATCGCTCATTCATTCTTATAAATTTTAGGGTTATTATAAATATATAAATGTGTATATAAATAAAGAACTAATATTAAATAAAGAAAAAGAAAATATTTAAGTTTATAGAAAAGATTGACAATAATTGATAATTGACCAATAAATTAAGTAGCCTAAAAAGGTTTCTTACTGTGCACAATATACTTGTGAATTTAATTAATTAATATAATATTATCATTTTTTTTAAACATAATCAACCGAAAACATATTTCTTATCAAGTATCAGGTGACAGATATGGACCGAAGTTTGATCCCTCAAATTATCGACCGTTATCAGTACCTGATGTTTTAGCAAAAATTTTGGAAAAAATAGTAATTACACAACTCTGTAATCATCTAGAAACCAATCGGTAATTCAGTTTGATTTTATCGCGAATCGTAAGGCCCTTTGCCCACTTGTTTAGACGGAATCGGGTGGCCAATGGGTCCTTTCAGGAGTATGTGATATCAGGTCAACAACCATCCACGCTTCTTAGGAAACGTATTAGATCATTTCCAGACGCCGCCGGTTATTACCCGGAGAGCATAGTCGATCGGCTGACGCAGCACGATGCGCAAACCGCCCACCTGTGCCCGAAGGTCATCCTTCAGTGGATCTGATTCACCTACCATGACAGCGGAATCAGAGTACTTATCTGGTTCAACCCTCGAGGAGGTAGCCGGATGGGGGTTGAACCGTGAGTTGGCCTGACCAAAGAAAACTAGCAGGTCATATGGCCCAAGCTGCAACGCGTTAGCTGTTAGCTTTTCTGTGTCAGATCGGACTTCCGCAGATAACGATAGCTCAGGAAGACCTTGCTCTAACACGACAGGCGAAGCGGCGGCCCAGACTGCGGTCGGTGGGGGTGCATCCTTTAAACAATCTGGGGAGCGAATCAACATACAGCTCGGCAGCATCCTGGGAATAACTTTATTTATTATATTTATATTTAATCCTGGTAATAAATTTTACGGTAGTTTATAATGAAAAAAACTATTTCTATATGAAAAGTCTTAGCCATATGATTTTGGTATATTTGTCAGAAAAATCGCCGATTGTAAACCCATGTAAATCGTCAATCGTTCGAGGCTCATTTTAGTTTGTAGGACATAAAATGATTTGCCAGCCTACCTTGAATATGCCGGAAAAATTACAACAATACATACAAAGTTCGTATGAATGCGACGCGACGAACACCAATACGGCAAAAGGGCGGTATCGCATTTGTAGAATATAATCTGCAGTTAAAATAGTTAGTTGAAATATATGACATAATTTATTTTTTTTTCTTTTTGACACGAACGTGGCACTCCAATAAGACTCAGAAAGTGAGCTCGCTTTATCACATGAGTGCCTAGCAAAGCGGGCTCGGTTACAATTTACTGAGCATATTTGGAAAACAAATATATTAAAAATTGTAAAAACATAACTGCCGCTACAGAAAGTCAAGTACTGTATTTATATTTTTTTTCTTACGGTTTTTTATGAAATATTTGTGGATTATATATTTATCCATATAGACAAATATATGTTCCTGTAATGCACTCTATCAGACTTTCATTTGAGACTAATTACGGTATATTTATATTAATTTATTGACATTTAGACAAGTAGTTACTTAATATTTGGATAGTTAAGGTACTCTGTGACACTTGGGATAACATAACGATTCTAACAATACGACACACATCAAAATCGGTACAAGCGTTTAGACGTCATGGTGGAATTAAGAAACGGAAAACATATATAGATGAACCCTGAACACATTACACTCCTTTTTTGTTAGGCAGTCGTGTAATAAACATTTACATTCACTTTATTTTATGTGCTATTTAACCTGGATTTTGACAGATGTGTACTTAGCATACTTAGATGCGTACTGACATATAAAAGCATATAACGGAATTTCCTGGGTCAAAAATAATTTTCTTTTGGGCACTTGCTTTTAAACGTGTATGTAACTAATAAATAAAATAAAATAAAAATACCTTTGTTAAAATGACTATTCGATACCGTCGCACGTATTTAATTAACGCAAAATCAATCAATCTCTTACTATAGTAGTTTTTCCGTTTCGCGAAAGCCTTAGTAGCAGTGAATTTCGCACTCAAGATAAACTCAATTTAGTTGCCGAAGCTGTTTATCTTGTGCGCTCCAATGCATAGCCAGGCGTCTTCATCCGACGCTCAGGCTACGCTGATTACTTTTTGATTTCTTACTACCCTCCTCCCTCACTCTCTTCCCCCCTCTCTCTCTCTCTCTCTGCTTCATGAATATTGGATAGGTGTAATTAACATTACAATTAAATGTGACTGTTGGGTTTGTGATACAGTTGGGTTCAACTAAGTTCGAGCCCAGTTTTTTTATTACAGGCTTTACGTCAAATCTTGCAAGATGAATTAAAACCACTTCCTCTTGTCCTATAAAGTTGAAATTTTACATGTTGGTTCAGTTCCGATGACAATACATATTTATTGTGAGCATGACCTGATTCTACACCCAAGTTCGGCTTCCAACAAGGATACTTTTCCACGGTCAACAGCACAGACACGCAATTTTGTATCAATTATGATAGCTCGTTCTAAATTTCACAATGACACGGCTGCTGCACCCAGCGTTGGCTCCCGACGAGAGGATTGCTCAACGGTCAACAGCACAGAAACGAAATTTAATATACGAATTCAATTATGATAACCCGTCCTAAGTTTCACCGCGACAGAGCTGATGCACCCAGGGTTGGATTCCAACGAGGGGACTCCTTAACGGTCAACAGTACAGAAACGAAATTTTGTATACGCATTTAATTATGATAGCCGTTCTAAGTTTCACCTCGATAGGGCTGCTGCACTCCGGGTTGGCTTCCAACGAGGGGACTCATCAACTGTCAACAGCACAAACACGAAATTCTGTATAGCATTCAATTATGATAGCCCGTTTTAAGTTCTACTGTGACGTGGCTGCTGCACCTAAGGGTTGGGTCGGGACAGAGCATTTTAATAAAAGCTTGTTTTTTACAATCTAGTTTTAATATTAACTTATCTACATTATAAAACTAGTGGAACCCGGCGAACTTCGTCTCGCCACGAATTTGTTCGCTTAGCAGCAGATGGCGTTACCATAGGTAATTTTCATCGACAGTTGTTTGAAATTTGCATTGTTTGTTTAAATTCTTCATTGAAAGCAGTCTGATTGTTTATTTTTTGTCTCACCAAAAGAGCAGTTTCATCAATTGCCATTTGTGGATTGCTAGTGTTTGTTGTACCCTAAATGGAGGAGAAAAGTGTGTAAAAAGTACGATTTTGTTTGACAGAGAATGTTAGACATAAAATGCTTAGAATCTGGTGCATTTCCAGACACGAACGATCCTAATGGAACCAATGGTGTCAATCTCATTTTACCCCCTGCGCAACACAAAGCGAGTGGTTCGTGGCGGTACTTCAATGCATTGCAATATTGGCACAAATGGTCCATTTCTCCAATTTGCATGCATTTATAATCGCTGTATTGTTTCGTCAGGTCATAATAGATTGCCTCTCTGTATGTGTTTTGTCTCAAATTCAATCGTCTTCGCACTGCAACATTACGAATCCGTGCCGCTTTATTCAATTTTTGGCGACGCTCATCGCTTTCAGTTGCTCGAACCTCTCTTCACGAGTTACACAAATTCATTTAATTCAGTTGATTTACCTTCAGAATCACGAAAACGCCATCAAGAAATCGTAAAATTCAACTTAACTGTCAAATGTTAACTGTACCGCCATCTTGATTTTCGAATTTTTATTCTTGTCAAGCAACGCCATCTATGATCAAGCTTAGTACTAAAATAATTTTCGGTTTTTCACATTTTTCTTACTTTTCCGAGAGATTTTCCGGATTTTTTATAGTCTATAGTAAGACCGAAGTGATTATGAACAAAACAAAAAAAGAATCATCCAAATCGGGTTAGCCGATCGTGAGTTATTAGGTAACATACATAAAATCCGACTCATTTTTATTATATAGATGAAAGTATGACAGTCTTTAGAACTACTGTGCTTATTGGCTGATATGGCCGTTTATAATAAACTAATGTAATGTTTAAATAAAAACAGATACGTCACAAATATCGTATTGGTATCAGTTTCATTTTCAGTTTTTATTCAGAGTAAATATACGTTCATTTATTTTATTTATTTTTCTGGTAAACTTTACAAATAAGATTTCACTGGAAAGAAACGCTAATGAAAACCACTACCCACTTTGTTTGGTAGTATTAGTATCAAATACAATTTTAATTCTGTATAATTGAAAAACCTTTGAAAGTCTTCGGTCCTAGTCCTTCAGGTCACCAGCGTTTTCTTGAGTTGAAAACATAAAACAGAATGAAAAAATACAGGCGGAAACACAAGTTAGCCACGAATAAATCTTATATGTGAAGTGAACAATACAATTTCGACGTAAGGAAATCGTCTTAAAATAGTCAATAAAAATTAATATAGCCTTTGGGTTATATTACTTATAGTATTTGAAGAGATATCGCAAATCACTCAAACGGGAATAATAATAATAAAGTGAACAAAACGAAATGAAATAGTATAAATTTCGACCAAGGAAAATCGTCTTCAATTAAAATAGTCAATAAAGATAAATATAGCCTTTAGGTTATAAAACTTATAGTATTTGAAGAGACCATATCGCAAATAACTTAAATGGGAATAATAATAATAATAAAGTGAACAATACGGAATAAAATATTCTAAATTTCGACCTAGGATAATCGTCTTCAATTAAAATAGTCAATAAAGATAAATATAACCTTCAGGCTATGGTACTATAGTATCTGAAGAGAATAATAACAATAAAGTGGACAATACAAAATAAAATATCCTAAATTTCGACGTAGGAAAATCGTCTTAAATTAAAATAGTCAATAAAGTTAAATATACCCCTACTGTAATAGTACTTATAGTATTCGAAGGGACAGTATTGCAAATAAATTAAATGGAATATTAATATCAACCTCAGCGAAAACGTCGTCGTATGACGATGTCGTGGGGAGGTTCAATTTCCGAGACAACGATATCTAATATCAATGAGGGCTCAACGCCACAATGAAAACGACAATATCGAATATCAAAGTACCTACCTATCCTTCCTCAGCTTCTATAAATTTTACATTTAATAGGAAGATGCCATTATTTACTCGTATTTTATTTATAACTGTATTTGTTATTGATATCATTGTCAGACGAATCGACAAACGAGTAACTTAGAAGCCTCTGTGTGTGTGTCACTAGTCTTGCATACATGCATGCCTTGCAGGCAGCTCAACCTCTGACAGTATAGGGCTTTCTAAAACTGGTGGGACTTTTGCACATTGTAAGACACGAATACTATACAAGAAAAATATATTGTCTGGTTTATCGTACCTACACATTCATGTAAGACGCCTTATCCTCAGTCTGTAACCGTAATTTTGGCAGAGTATGATATGGGTTTAATAACGATAAAATCACTGTTGATAATAGTTTTGTAGAATAAGTAAAAATAATCTTATGCCATTGATTTCTTATTGATTTGTTTAACTTTCTATTGTCTTGTGTTAATATTGTTTATATTTATGTATTTATTCGACAAATAAATACATTTTGGTCTATATTTAACATCGAGCCCCACTTACATTCTTCTTACATTTCCTCGTACATTTCTTCCTACTTTGTACCTTTAGGAAGATCCTCGTCTCCTAAAAGAGCAATTTCCTGATCGAGGCGGAGATAAGACTCGCGGAAGTAATATGTGTTTTGGGTAAACTCGTTGGTTCCGCAAATTACATTCGGCAACTTTTCAGTCGCTCTCCGTGTTGTCCTTGGAGTATTCACTGATTGCACGGATTACGCGATTACAATTTGTAAGGCATGTCACAGGCGGCTTCCCACCACCCGACACCCGCTCCCACGGATAACGGATTCATTGGAGATTTGTCCATATTCACAATAGATACGACACCATTCGACGTGGTTCGATAATATCTACGTTCAGAATTGCGATTATTAGAACAATTCCCCACGCAAATGATGTGAACGTGTTGTAACACAATCCTAGAAAACACATACAATTTTCGGGAAACGAAAACGAAACCTCGCTGAAGCCATGGGGCAAAGCAATTTAACTGCGAAACCTCGCAGTTAAATTGCTTTGCCCCATGGCTTCGGGGAGCTAATGGGCCCTGTTACAGTTTGGCCACTAAGACGCATGCGTAGGGTCGGCCAAACGCACAGTTTAACACCCATTCGGCGGCCTCCACGCAGAAGTGCGACCCGGGTAGGACTCTGGCCTGCGGGCCAGTCTCCAGTAGGAGTCAATCTACGGGCGCTCCTGGACGGTTTACGCACCGTGCGGTTTCAGCCAATCGATCGTGCATTCCAACTGACAGCAGGGGAAGTCTGGCAACAGTATTGTTTTCTATAGAGCGTGGGCTACTTGTTAAGAGGCCTATTACAAAATAGCGTAGGTATTCTTTTAAAATGAGTTTAAAAAATGAACGCATTTTTTTTTGGATGTAACTATAAAAGATAGGATAAATAAATAAAAAAATAAATAAATAACTATTCAACCCTGGGAGAAAACCGCGGCACTGAGCGCTCTTCTCTTGCGCAAGCAAATATATACACAATTTCTAATTGTTTTTTGCAGTGTTTTCTCCTTTCTAATGACAATAATTTATATTATGTCGTATTGCTAAAAGAGTGAACTTTAATATAGTATAAGTATTATATAAGAATCTTATTTTATTTCTGAGAAAATTAGAATGATACAGGAAGTTTTTTTTTAAATTTTGTGTAATTGTAAGTAATGTATACCTTGGATATGTGGTCAAAAAACGAAAAAATAAGGCCGCTATGGTCAACAAGAATACATGACGGACATAAAAAAAAATAGTATACGGTTTTCGTTGTAGTGATATTACTGTATTAAGGAGCTCAAAGTTTGCCTTCCGAGCGTTTTACGAATAACGACTTTCGGAAAATGGGCTGAATAAGTAAATAATATTCGTTATATCTAAAATTAAAGGCCGCTATGGTCAACATCAAGAAATGGTCCAGGTAATTCAGTAATTAAAGTTTGTAGAAATCTCTTCATTTCTTGGAATTAGAACGCCAAAAATCCACTTTTCTTGCCTTTCTGGAAAAAATATGTGATAGGGCTCTTAACCTTACGTCAACTGCTCTTGAAACGACCATTCGGCTGCCCGATTCCGGGTGAAGAGCCGGGTAAAGGATACCGTGGTCAGCGAGAGATTCGGTGACACCTTATTACCGCTACGTAAAGTAAAGGACCGCGCAAGCGACATCGTACCTGTTACTAGTCCGGAGGAAAGGGATATCATGATGTTTAATTCCAGACGAAGATATTCTTTTAAACTGGTAGTCAGGGGGCTAGGCTGCTCGCTGTATATATTTCCCGTGGCCTCTAAGGCATTACGGGCCTCGGGGCCCGTAAGGCGTTGGTCTCTGATGGGCATGTTGGCCTAGCTAGACAGTAGATTTGTATTCTCCCTGAGTCTTCTACGTTCATCCCACGGTTGAAAAAACGATCTCATATCGTTATACCAGCCTGAGGTGACGGGTTCGCCCATTGTATTTGACACCGCCTCACTGCTCCATCGATCCCGAGAAGCCGTCAGCTGTCTAGCCCCACTCCCCGCGAACATAAATTCTAAATAAAAAACAAAAATACTATTATAAAATAAATGGTAAAAATTTATCTTAATATAAAAAAAATAATAAAGTAAAATGGTATTTGAAAACTGTATAGGTATTACTCATTTATATTCACTTTATATTCCATTTATATTATACATATTTATATCACACTTTATATTCACTCATATTTATATATATTATTATACTCCTTCGCAGTTCACGCAGCCCGGCTGTGCAACCAGTTTCCTTCTGTCAGAAGAAGTTTATCTTCTATGTTCTTGTTCAAGACATGATTAAAGAAACACTTCTTATCTCTCAAACCCTAACCAACTTATCTATCTTTTACCTTCCCTGTATCTTTTGTCCTTCTATGGAACTTGTATGTAGATGGGTATCAATCTAGTTTGTTGTCGTCTGACAAATTATTCAGGGACTTGCTATCAGAAAAATTTATCGCAAGGGCTATGAATATTGTATTGTAGTAGCATCCGAATCTATCGCGGACGCCTTGGTCCGCGATAGATTCGGTATACTCCGTTTCACCGCTTCGTAAGGGAGAGGACCGCGCAAGCGACCTCGAACTCGGAACCAATCGAGAGACCGGAGAAATCTGGTCACAATTGGAAGTGAGGGCGCGAGTATCTCGAGCCCGCCGGGTTTATTCCTGGCTAACTCGCGGTAAGGCGTTGGACTCTCACGGGTTGTGACGTAGCTAGACGTTGAATTGTATTGTCCAAAGTCTTCTACGCTCACTGCAGGGCGATAGAACAAATAATCGTTAAAACGTCCTGTGGTGACGGGTTCGCCCGTTGTAGTCGACACCTCAAGATGTAGTAGCATCCGCTATCTATGCACGAAAAAACACCGAGCAAACGACTTCAAATGCGTGACGCATCAGGTGTGGCATACGCCCTTGTATAATCTGTGCCACGAGGTAGGATATTGGAAATCTACGGGATTACCGCGCAAATCGCATAGACCGAGTAAATGCTTTGGCTTGGCGGCGGCTTTCCTGAAAAGTGTGCAAATGGCTGTCAGAAGATTTACTGGTGCGGGAGGGGCGACCTATTGAAATGTTGTAATAAGCTCGTGCTCGCATCTTCTTCTTTGTGTCGCCGCAGGAATTGTGGGTCGGTTTTCGAACCAATAGAGAAAATATCGTATGCGTGGTAACGTCACTTTTTAATTGAGATTTTAACATAGAACGCGAAAGTGATATGGATATGTCACCTGTATACGACATTTCCATCGATTCAAAAATCGCCCCCTGGAGTCTTGGAAGAGAAATTAGATTACCCCAAGCTATGATATCCCCCATGAAGTCCCAGGTATCCCAGATTTCTGTATCCAATGGGCGGAGAGAGGGGAGGGGGTGGTCCTCCCCGTACGCTGCCGACCCGTACCCTGCGCGACGTCTTCTCCGTTTCCTTATCCGTTTTGTCCATCTGTATACCACATGATCGCGTTCGGGGGTACGATGCCGTTTTGGTCCCAATCTTCGCTGGTCTTGATGACAGGGCTGAAAGAATCTTGGAAATTATATTCAGGCTGCTGCCTGAATATAATTTGTATTTGTAACAATGCTTTGTATCTGAGTTCGAGTGATATCCCGGTTCCACGTTGTTAATCTCTCCTTCATTATTCCTATCCTCCGTGTTTCTTCAGCTTCTTTGGTATGGTTCTTCTTTGATTTATAGTGGCTCCTTGTAGCTCAAGCATGATGGCGTGTTCATGTTCTTAGGTCGGCCCAACACACGGTTCAGCTCCCACCCGCTAGCCTACTCGAAGAGGAACCTGCAGTTGTAGGCAGTTGAGATCGAAAATGCTGATTCGAGAGAACACCTTGGGTGCAACTGGATGGTTTGTGCACCGGCCTGTGTCAACCGATCGCTTGTGCAACCCGGCGAATGACCGGGTATAAACGTAGATTTCCTAAAAAGCGAGGGTAGTTGTTGACCTGGCATCACCTATCCTTAGAAACACACAAAACATGTAAAGTAGTATATATTCTCCCCCACACTTTCGGTAAACAGGGTCGGTATTCTTTTCGCTGGCTTGAGGTGTTTCTTGCTGGCAATATGTCTTCTAGAATTGGTCCTGACACTGTTATTATTTAGAGGTTTGTCCAGTTTGAACAGGTGGCTTAATGAAGGCTATGGATTGCCTCGTTCCGGGCGCGTCACATTTCGTGTTGTCTTTTCAGCCACCTCCAAGTCCTTGGAGAAAGTCTGATATACCTATGGGCGGTTCTAGGTCCAGGGGTTTTTGGTGAACCTTCCCTGACATGGCATGTGCTTCCTCATTTTTTGTATATTACTGTATCCCTGTACCCAATTTCGATTCCTCGATAAGTGACTACTATTTATTTTGGTTTGCAAAGTTTAGCATCTGTTGTAACGACTAGGAGCTTAAAATGTACTTTCAATTATTCGCACATTCATTCACCTCCTTATTACATTTCTGTGTGATAATAGTCACGCGTGAATCGTAGCAAATCGTGTATACTGCAGACATTAACGTTCTTAGCCCACCAGGGCGAAAACCAAGAGAGCGAAATATTATTCATGGTAATGATTTTCCTTTTAGACATGAATATTCATGGGCGCCCTGCGAAACGAACAGGAATACTCTCTGGCAGGGCACAAGTTTGCAAAGAGCTCTTTCGTTTCTGATATAGATAGGTAGAGAGAGAGAGAATAGGAGGAGAAAATGTAGCACCTAGCAGCTTGCATTCAATTTTATCTTCCTTTTACTTATGCAAGATATATAGTAATATGTTTCTATAGCATATGCTTAAACGCCGGGCATAAATTCTTATATTAACTTGCTGAATATCACAATGAATGTATCTCTTTGTTTCATATTTCTTCATTTCTTATTTCTTTATTTATTTCAGAATTTCAAAATAATAGAATTTCACAATAAATTAATATCGTTATTAAATAATATTATCAAATATTAAACGACCATAAATAACTATATAAATATTATGCGCATATTAATAAATAAATGTATATAAACGCATATATAAATATTAAACGACGATTTTACTTTATGCTTTTTATTACATACTCTATGACCTTGGGAATTATAGAAACTCCCTAGTGAATATGAAGAAATTGAATAGATTTATTACAATATCCATTGTAAAGGATCCAGGATCCTGCTTGTCGTCCAATACTGCGATGGTTCTGCTAGCTAGGAAATGATAATCTACTAGCAAGGTCCCTTATTTACAGTGTTAGTTTGTATAGGGAGCTAATGCCCCCTTGCTGAGTTGGCCACGAAGACCCATTTTGTTCAGGGTCGGTCACACTCACGGGTCAACACCCATCCGGCGGCCTCTACGTATGAAGTGAGAGCCCGGGCAGGACTCTGGCCGTTAAGCTAGTTTCAACTAGGAATCAACCTTCTGGCGCTCCTGGACGTTCTGCGCACCGTGCGGCGTAAGCCAATAGATTGTGTACTCGGACTAACATCTTGCGGTGTCGACTACAACGGGCGAACCCGTCACCACAGGACGTTTTAACGATTAGTCGTTCTATCGCCCTGCAGTGAGCGTATTATAGAAGACTTTGGACAATAACAATCCAGCGTCTATCTACGCCACAACCCGTGAGAGCCCAACGCCTTACCGCGAGTTAGCTAGGAATAAACCCGACGGGCCGTGGTCCGCGATAGATTCGGTACACACAGTTTCACCGCTTCGTAAGGGAGAGGACCGCGCAAGCGACCTCGAACTCGGAACCAATCGAGAGACCGGAGTAATCTGGTCGCAATTGGAAGTAAGGGCTGGAGTGTAAGCCCGCTGGGTTTATCTCGCGGATAAGGCGTTGGCCTCTTACGGGCATGTGGCGGAGCTGATGGTGGACTGTTTTGTCCAATTCTTCTGCGCTCACTTCACGGGAGTTAGAACGACTAATCGTTAAAACTTCCTGAGGTGATTGATTCGCCCGTTGTAGTTGACAACTCTATTTGTCAGTTTGTATTTCAGACGCGGCAAGAGATACCCGAGGATGTCTTAATTTGATAAACTATGTGAATAAACCTAGACGCACACCTGTGAATAAATCCCGGATCGCGTCGACAAGATTGTAATACACGAAGCATATCGAAAGACAAACCCTTTCCTTACCGGAGGCAAGTTGTAGAGTTCGTTGCAGGCAATACGAGTACGTTGACGTAGGCTCGCCTTGCACACTGTACGGCACAGTGTCAAGTATTCCAAAGAATAAAGTTGTTGTATTTTAAGATATCGATTGTTGTTAGATGTTTTTTTATTACAATTATGACATATTGTTATTAATATGTTATTACTAGCTTCGCCCAGCGGTTTCACCCGCGTGGTGATGGAAAATTGTGATAATGATCATAGAAAACCATATATCTTTATAAATTATAGCCTTTGTGTTATTCTGATGTGTAAGCTATATTATTGTAAAGTTTCATCAAAATCCATTCAGTAGTTTTTGCGTGAAAGAGTAACAAACATCCATACATACATACAAACTTTCGCGTTAATAATATCAGTAGGATAGTAGGAAAGAATTTAAATTTCGAATGTCAATTTCTTAGATTTTTTTCCTACTTACTTGACAGTTATCTTTATATTTTAGATAATTCAAACTATATCTTTATAAATTATAGCCTATGTGTTATTCTGATGTGTAAGGTATATTATTGTAAAGTTTCATCAAAATCCATTCAGTAGTTTTGCGTGAAAGAGTAACAAAAATCCATACATACATACAAACTTTCGCGTTTATAATATTAGTAGGATATATTACTGATGCATATATGATTAATACATATTGATATTATTACAATACAATAATATAAATAATAAGATAGATACTCCTCATGCTGTTGGCAGAATCTGTTTCTGTATCCCAAATATTAAGACAAGGGCTCGTGGCTTATTTTATATACCGAGGGTCAATATGTACTTAGAAGTATGTACCTGACCGCTCTATAGATGGAGCGCTCAGGCCGTATAACCTAAACGTTCAAGGTTTGGATATTTTCAGTTTATCATCAAATACTTGCTTCGAAGACATTCAAAATTCGATTACAGCGTTCGGGCTAGATTAATATTTCTTCAATTGATTGTAAAATATTTTAATATTTATTATGTATTAAATTACATTATAAATATATTAGAACGAATATTATGTCCATTTATATTAGCAATATTATTTCATATATTATTATTTTCTGACTTTGTTATTTATATTATGATATTATTTAATCGATAATATGTATATTTACGCAATTTATTTTATATAGTTAATTAAATATATCTATTTTATTTATAATGTGGCTTCTCTATCCCTTTCTCTATCTTATTCACATTTTCTTCTTGCGCTGTAACAATATAACTAATCTAATAATTGTGAAAACTTTTAATTGGCCTTAGATCTGTATAATATGTGTGTAAAATGCTGTGAGTTGTCTAATAATAAAAAAAAAAAAAATAGGTAATTTATAGTTTGTCATTAAATAGTAAATAGTTTGTCAATAAAAGAAAGTTTGTCATTAAAAGGTAAATAGTTTGTCAAAAAAAGAAAGTTTGTCGGTAAAAAGTAAATAGTTTGTCAATAAAAGAAAATTGATTATCGCACGGATGATGTACCTTCAATGATTCGCGAATTGCAACGGCTGGTTGTAACGATCTCGGTAACAAGTATTATTATTACATACTCCGATAGAAATTTCTTCTTTAATTGAAATAGAATATGGAAAATAAATAATCGTGTGAATTGGCTTTGGCAATAGCAAATGGCTTTAAAATGGCACAGGCGCTACTGGCAATTGGAGAATACACTTTATAATATATTGCACAAATAACCTTGGCACTGAACTCCCGTGGGCGCAGTTGACAGCTTCAATATTTTAATGAAGACGATAGGTAAGCTTAGCAATAAACGTCTGTTCTCGGAGGCAGTAGACGATAGAAAGAATGAAGATCAGTTGATAGCTATCGATTGTGATATTATTACATTAATTGCCGTTCGCCGAGAATGCCGTATTTGGCTAAGCCGTATGCGGAAAGAACGCTGTAATATTGGGTGTCAAATACAGTATGTTCTTTTCCAACATGATCAAACTCTTTCAGAATAAAGTATGTGAAAATAAAACGACGAAAAACCTATTGCTCGATTTTCTATGGGAAAATTTGGAAATCTATATTGGAAGAAATGTCTTGCTAGCGTTTATTTAATTGCCATGTTACTTTTTAGCGAACGTTATCAAACTTCTGAGAATATGAAGATAAAATTCTGCTTTACATTACTGTGTCAAAACATTTTATTTCTTTGACTGAATTTTGGCATAAATTTATACAGAGATTGGAAAAGAACTGTTTATAGGAATGTCACATTCTATGACAACATTCCAAACTTCACCCCAGTCATCCTCTATTCTGGAATTGAAATATCTTCAGGCCTACAACTTGAATTTTTCAGCAAATTCAAGATCACCAAGTACTACGTCAATCGTCCTTTACAGCAATGATTTCAATGAATTCACCGACATATAAAAACGCAAACTTTTCCACACAGAGTGATCGCCTACAAGGCGATTATGAACCCTTATGCATGCATTATTATTCAATTCGCGACAGTGACATGTAAACGTAGCTTTATACATTTCACCATATGCAAAGACCCGTTCTTTTTTTATTCAGTGACTAAGTAGTTTCGATATGACGCTCTACCAAGATCATTAATAAATCAGCAGCACCTCGTCTACTTTTCTTTGTTCTTTAGCTTTGAAGCTTTTACACCATTGTTTGATTATTGGTTTTTTGATCAACGCTACCGTTATTTTCACTTGACTATGGTTATTGTTTTTTTTTGCCTTTCTGATGACCAATACAATTAATTACATACCTGTAGAATAAGTTGCATCACATATATTTACACAGAACTGGCATGCGCGAATATACAGAGTGGTTTTGCAAATATTACTTTCACGGCCCACCAACCGAGGAGTAGGGAAACTAAGGCAAATGCGCAAAAAAAACGAGATGAAGACGGATATATCCATTTTGAGGCCCCCTGAGACGATTAACCCTTCAGGCCTCGGCCCCTCAGCCGATTGACAAGTTGCTGTCCCAAAAAAAAATGGTAAAAATTAGTAAAAAAATTGAATTACGACACTATCTCACCAAAACATTAATTACTGCCAAACCACTGTACCCATAATTAAAATGAAACATATTAACATAATAAAACATAATAAAATCAAACAAATTAAATTAAAATAAAATTAAAACGGGGCCGTCACGCTGAATCGTTTTGTGGCCGATATCGGCCAATCGGGGCTTGAGGGGTTAAGAGCATTTCTAGATCGAAGTCTGTATGAGAGTCTGTCTGTCCACCTGTGTGTCTCAGTGTGTGTATTTCTAAATTTATCTAAATGATAGCGGCCAAACGCTTCAATTTCAATATTACCTACTTATGAAATGAATATTCAGATAAAATAATCGTATCACTATTCTTTGTCTACTTGCCGGGAAAGTATCGGGGTAACCCAACTGATTTTGTCATTATTATCAAGGAGTAACCTTATACATGTAACTAATTAAAGAATTATGAAATTGTGTCACCCCAGCGAGCAATGTTTCTCAGACGCTTAACAGCGTACACCAAAGGGCACATATTTAAGATTGAGGAGCATCTGCCTTATGACCATAGTATACTAGTAGCTTAGAGCTGATATAGGCAAGTCGACAGGTGAAGATCTGGGATTGCGAGGGCATTAAATTGCTATGGTCTTTGTGTCTGTCTTTATCACTTCTTTCTTCCGTAATATTCAGTACCTACATTCTGGATCTCTTTGTCTTACGTTTTATTTCATGCTTCATTGTACCGTTATCCCCTACACACACACAAACAAACACACCCTCACAGACACACACACACACACACACACACAACACGCAAGCACGCACGCACGTATGCACGCACGCTAGCACAATAGAAAGCGCGCGCGAAATTGGAATGCGTCCTAGCATTTTTAATATCTGAAGAAGGCAGCTGGTTCCACAGGCGGGCTACATAAACTGTGAAAGAGTAAGTGAAAAACGACGTTTTATTAGGTGGGATACGATTACTTCCTAGATATTTATTTACATGTCTCGGTAGAGAGACGAGTGATTTGGCAAACAGTAAGTCTACTGAAAAAGTAACAAATAACAAAAGATGTAATGAAACAGTTGCATAAAAAATTAAATGGTGAAAAAATATCTTGATTCCCCGAGAAAGAAAAAAATCGGTTGTGTCACCTGAAGACTTTCCCGGCAAGCAGACCAGCCTCCCCCCTTCCCGGCCCCTAACCTCTCACCCCCCCTGACCCCAAACCAACCCCTCCCTTGGTTAACTCACCCCCGCCAACAACCACCCCCCACCACCCCCATAGCCGCCATTCCCCTCGATAGTGATTATGATCGAAGATGTAGTATACTTGTAGTATTTTTGGAGTATTTTCGTGGCATGGCTCTTTTCCAACATGATGTAGAGTTTTCTTAAATATGGCAGACTTTAAAAAATATTTGTGTCATTTGCTTGTGTACGAGATATTGCAACCAAAATTTCACATTGTGGTTTCGGTCCAACGACGCATCTGTGTACCGAATTTAAAGTCTCTAAGTCGAATATTTATAGATATATGTTTGAATAGCGCGCCTACTGGTGGACCGATTTCAATCACAATTCACACATTTCAACTCTTCCCACGATCAAATGATGCCTGCATGCCGAATTTCAGCTCAATCGGATGAAGCGTTTGGGCGCTATCATGGATGGATACACACACAGCCATGCAGAAGTGCGTTCATAATACTTTCCCTTTGTCGGGAAAGTAAAATTAAACGCAAAGGTGCATCTCTAGACCCAGTAATTATATTAAAATAACCTGACTGCCGGTATACACAGGAACACATATTGGGTAATGTGTTTTCTTGAATTGTTGTATATAACATTACGTACTTTTCATAACGTACGTAGCTATTACGTGACTTTAACCTAGTTTTTATCATTTATTATTCAAGTGATATAATCAATAATCATTTCCTACATAAAATCTATGGCGATATCCAAAAAAGAAATACGCTTAACCTTAGATGTAATTAACGACCTCGCAATGTGCTTGTCTTATGTTGACCTCGCAAAGTTAACCTCAAGAAAACCTCACCTCAATGTTTTATCCTACATTTTATTCAATTAATTACCACAGTCATCTTGAATCACCAATCTTAGATGCAAAATATTCCCTTAAATGGAAGATAACCATAAAGGTATTAAAAGTGATAGAGCAACGTTATTGCCAGGAGATGAGGTGAATTGTGTGTGTCTCTGTTTTAAAATGTGTGTTTGTGTGCTTCTAATCTTTATAGTGCAATTTCACTTCACAATAGGACGGTTTATTATTATACGACCATCTATTACAACCAACCATATGAAGTGTGTACATGTATGTGTGCGTGTAACACGAATTGAAATCCAATTCCTTTGATCGTATCCCAGCGGAAAATGGTGAAACAGCCGGGAATCGAACGCGGAACCTTACAATGTAAGATCAGTAGACCTAGCCACTATGCCACTGAGCAGCATTTTTTATTTTATTTATTTTATTTACATATACACTCATGAGCACAACAAAACAACAAGAGCACAACATGCATGAGCACAACAAAAAATTAAATGACAATCAAGAAAATGCCGTTGTATGCTTCTGAAGCCATATACACATCTGTCTGAGCCCAGGTTACATAGCGCATACATTAAATGCAAGTGATTATATTTCAATTGTACTAAACAAAGAGCAGCCTAGCCCGCCTTGCTAGGCACCCCTGTGTTAAGGCGAGCTCACTTCGGGAGTTCCATTAGAGTGCCACCGTTGTATCAATAAAAAAATGAGGATAACATTTTTTTAAATTAATATTATTGTATTTTTTTTTACTTTTTTTTTAATTTATGCAATTATTCCAGTATTTTAACTAATTATCTAAACCGCAGACTGAAATCTGTAAGCGCAAATCCCCTCTTTTGATCTATAGAGGTGACTATAGCATCGCATTCACACGAGCGCCGCCGGGCGCCCGTTTCACTCTAAAAATTCCTATTCATAATGCTGGTAGGCAGATAGTTTTGTATTGAACGATATGAAATGATTGTCTAGTGATTAACTACTTTCAGGGGTTGGCAACGAGCGATTTTCTAACAACTTAATCATACGGCTAACACTTTTTAAATAATAATAGTTTTACAATTACTAAATTAAACCTAAAGTTAGATACATAGGTACATTTTATAATAGCAGCCGAAGAAATAATTATATGAAAAGGAATTAAATGATATTACTTTCGAATAATATAAATTTAGAAATTAAATGTCAAAATTATTAAATTAATAGATAGTCAGATAGTCAGACACTCAGATAAATTTAGAAAATAAATGGGTATATGACTTAATAGATATTCAAAAATATTAAATTATTAGATAGTAAGATAAGGTTCAATATCAGTTACATAATACATATATAAATAATAAAACATACATACACTCTGAGACACGGCTGTTGAGATTACAAAAAAAAAATAATGTTTAGGGCACTTCTAATAATTAATGGACATATTAAAAATAAACAAATTGATAAGTAACCCACCTCCCCCTGCTTAAATAATTAAGTTCATTAGCATATGTACTCATTTCATTATCATTATCACATATAATCCAAATGATTCAGATTCACGGCAGGCAGTCGACTTTTCCTATGCGGCTGCTAACGTTGATGGTAAAATATTGATCGCTATATATTAATACTCAAAAATGCGTCGAATATGTACGAGAAGAATACAAAAGGTTGTTCTGGGATGCAATTTCGAATTAGTTGACTTATAATGACAATTCATTAACGAATAAATTTTTGTAACCTTAAATAAAACAATTTAAAGCTACATAATAAATACTATTCATTAAAAACTTATATTGTTTTATTAGCATTTTCAATATTTAATGTAAATACATTCCATGTGTATGAATAACTACTGAATCTCCATCTCTACAGCTTTACAATGAAAAGTCACAACGAAATTGACTTTTTTTTAAGTAAGCATTTTTGGGCAATCATCGTAATGCGATCACTTCTAAATAGTCGTTATCCAGAATTTTACTATGATTGGTTAAAACAAGATTTACATTTTGTACTTGTCTTTAACAATGCACATAATTGTAATGGTAATAAAAATAACATGGTATATGAAAAATGTAAATAACAATAAATGGATATTCAAAAATATAGCGTATAAAAAGCGTATTTACGGACAACGTTAAGTTGGTATAAAATTAACTTTATATGGATAGGCTATGGAAAATATTCCGTGCTGCAACTTATCAGTGGGTAATTTTCCATCAGCAGATTCGATTTTATATCGTTGCAAAATTCCACAGAATAACAAATAAATGCAATTTTTCGACAAATAATCCCCTAAGCATCTCCTTCTTCCCAATCCAAAGGTCTTAATTTTTTCGGTGTTTATCAATTTGTTCTCTTCATTAAGAAATCTTTCTGGACGAAAAAAATCCGGTTCGTTCCAATATGCACTATTAGTATGTAGAGACTTAATACTTATTAATACTGTCGTGTCCTTTGGTATTACATATCCGTTCAAATTTACATCAATTAATGACCGTCTCGGTCCAAGAATATTTACCATATTTTGAAATCTGGACAATTCATAAATCACTGCCTGTGCATATGGTGTGTTTTTTCTATCGCTTATTGTTACTTGTCTTTTACCGACAACTGACTCTAGTTCTGTTTGTACTTTGTGCTGAACTTCGGGATAATGAAGCATTGCGAGGAATGCCAAGTTCAAATAATCTGTGATCGTTACTGAACCAGCGATGAAAAAATCAAAACACACCAAAATTAGCTGATCTTTAGTAAAAGTGGAATTTTCAGCACTTTTGTTTATTTCAACTAAATAAGAATTTACTAAATTGTCTTCATTGTCGTTTTCTAGTGTGTGCTCGGATATCATATCTGTGAAGAGGTGGTATAATTCCGAATTTAGTTGATTTATTAAGTTGTAGCCCGTTCGATCGGGCGCTATATACCTCAACCAAGGCATCACGTTTAAAATCCCTCCGGACATGTCGAAAGCGTTGTCTCGCTTTTGCATGAGACTGACCAGTGTTTTTATGCGATCGTTACTACAGCCTAATGGTTTTCCAAAGAGGAATACCCATAAAATATTGAGAATTCTTTTCGATAGTACCGTGCTAATATCAACATTAAGGTTATTCTTAGAGATCACCTGTAATGCCACTGTTACTTCTTGCAGAATGTAGTTGTCCATGCTTGATTTGTGTCCTCTGAGATTCTTAATAATAAATTGTCGATGCTCCTCCCACAAGGGACCGTCCACAAAAGTAACACCTTTACGCTGCCCCATCGTCCTTAGCCGAAAGAAAAAGTTGTCTGGTCGACCGTCGAATGCTGGATTTTGCAGAACCTTCAGTGATGTTTCGTTAAATACTACCACCACTATTTGAGGGCCCAATTTCAACCCGAGAATATCGGTGTCGTGCTGTTTCGCCAAATCCTGAAATGCGGCGTGCATTTCGTTATCATATTTCTTCTTTAGTTTAGTGGTTATCAATGCGCTACCGAGCCAAGGGAGCCAAACAGGCCCAGGCGGATAATTTCGCGGCTTCACCATCGATTGCACACAATAATAAAAACACACCACGATAATACATATAAACCACAGCATTGTGACTAAGAAATATCCTTCTCATGTTGTACATATATAGGAAAGGATTCAAGGTACTGGTACACTCGGTATAAAAATGGTAATACTGCAATAATCTGTACGACCGACTCTATTTAAATACACGTCCAGGGGTTTTCAATTCCAAGCCAATATTTTAAATGTATATATATATATATATATATATATATATATATATATATATATATATATATATATATATATATATATATATATATATATATATATATATATATATATATATATATATATATATATATATATATACATATATATATATATATATATATATATATATATATATATATATATATATATATATATATATATATATATATATATACATATATATATATATATATATATATATATATATATATATATATATATATATATATATATATATATATATATATATACATATATATATATATATATATATATATATATATATATATATATATATATATATATATATATATATATATATATATATATATATATATATATATATATATATATATATATATATATATATATATATATATATATATATATATATATATATATATATATATATATATATATATATATATATATATATATATATAGTAATTAGTAATTTGCTTACGATATCGTCCACTTTTATACCAAAACCTATTTATGATGTAATGTTTGTCAAAATAAGGCAATGGATTAGTTTTTTTAATTTCAGGTATCCCTATTATTTTAATTAACCGTGCTTAGCTTTTTGATCTCCCTCATCTATCTCATATTCAAGGTTATGGCGTAAGGTGACCTTATAACTATTTTCCCTAGTGTTTCTATTTCGGGTTTTCGTATCTCAAAATCCTTTAGATGGCAGCTCATTTTATTATTATTTACATTTGAAAATTTAATAGTATTCTAATTTATTCGATGTTATTATTTCATTTGTGTTCCTACCTACTGTGGTTACGAGAAAGGGCTCAACTCACGATTCAGCTCCTATTCAGAAGCCTCCTCGTGTGGAAGGCTATCCCGGGCAAGACTCTCGTGTCTTAGGCCTCAAAGCTGGTGGACCGGTTTCTCCCTGCGGGATTATATCCGGGCACAACTGGACGGTTTGCGCACCGTGCAGCGAAGCCTATCGGTTGTGCATTCTGACTAATTGCTGAAAGAGTCTGGAGACTATGGAAATACACTGTCTCCTAAGCAGCGGGGGTGGATGTTGACCTGTTGTCAAGCCACTCTTGAAATGACCATGGGCACTCGATCCCGTGTGGCACTACGGGCAAAGAATGCCCAGGTCCGCGATAAATTCTAATTGAATTACCGCTGTAATACAACAGATAGAGGTCGCGTAAACGACTTCGGACCAGTAACCAGTCGGAAAGACGGAAGTATCCTGAAGGTTAATTCCAGATGGAGATATCCTACCAAAACTGGTAGTTATGGGGCGAGGTTGCCCGCTGGCTACCTTTCCCGGTGCCTCGCCGTAGGGCGTCGGTCTCTAACGGGCTGCTGGCGAGCTAGACAGTAGATTGTCTTTGTCTCTAATTCGTCTACGCTCATCCCACGGCTGAAAGAATGATTACATACGGGTTCGCCCGTTGTAGTCGACACCGCCCTACTGTGGTTACGAGAAATTCCAACTTTTGTATAAGATCGCAATGGTACTTTTTAAACTGCGCGCTTAAATATTTCTTTATTTGTTCCATGCCTGCTGCATCTTGAGACTTCTTGGATTTACAGTATTTCCCTTTTTATGGTTTTCAGCAGTCATCCTTCTAAATTTTCTAGGTTTTGCCAAGCGCAAGGGTATGATATTCCTTTGTACAAGACGAACACGTTAGCGTCTCGACATTTTACTTCAGATTTTTCCTAACGACCTTAGATTCACAGTATAGTAGTAGTAAAATATTGTATGCATACGTGAAATGCGATACGATAATCCTCTTGATCACCGAAAAGTTCAGCGAAAGATCACCGATGAGATCATCCCTAGTTGTACGTGAAGCAGTTTGGCGAATTTCATATTCAACCGATCCAATCCAATCAGTCTCGATTTATGGTTGGCTGGATGAGCGACTGTCGCTTACGCGTCGTCCACAAGAATCGATATTTATGGGTTACATAGCATACAATTTTTGATGATTACAAAAAGTAAACTCAATATAATCTCGCTACTAACTTAGCCGCGATCTTCATGGTTTTTTCAAAGTGTATAATACACATTCCATTTGTGTTGCAATTTCTTTAATAGCAGATTGACCTCTGTATAATAAAGTTTTACACGATTTCGCGGAAGCGTTAAAAATACGTGTACGCTCAGTTGCTATCGGAAATTATACTCTTAGATAAAGTTCCGGCAGATATTTCTGCATTGTTACGTTCTACACTGCTTTCACTGTGGGTGATGAGAAGAGAACATTAGGTAGCGTAAACAAGTTAAACTGTTTAAAAGGGGGCGTGTTTAAAAATTGTTGCCCAGTTATTGATTATTTAAGTTGAAATTAATTAGGCTGTTCGACAAACATTTTTCAATAATATTTATTAAATTAGTAGTGTGTATTTTCTATGATTAAATTTATCACCAACTTGTTGTCCTCGCGTTCTACATTGTTTTGATTGTCACTGATGAGACGCTAACATAAGGTAACGTAAAAAAATCGGTTGTGTCACCCCAACAATTTTTCGGAAAGCAGACAACCCCCCGCAGGCCAAACCTCCTAAACTGCCCTTTCAAATCCCTCTCCCCCTCCCCCTCCATCTCCCCTCCACCTCCTACCCCTTTAAACCTCACCTAACCCCTCCCTCCCACCCCTTCACACCCCCTCCATCCACCACCTTCCCCTCCCCCCCGCTTACCCCCCCGCTCCCTATGACTGCCCTCTCGGCCTTTCTAGCCCAACTTTCCCCCCCTCACCCACTCTTCTTCCACCCTTAACCCCCCACCCTAGGCTTCCTCGCCCAACGCTACCCCCGCAACGCCCCCTCTTTCCCCCTACCCCCCCTTAAGCTCAAGCCCTCCAAAACCTCCCCTCCACCAACACCACTCCCCCAAAGCCCCCTTTGCCTCCTAGGCACTTGAAGAATATCGGAAGAAGAATATTTTCGTCCGGAAATTCATACATACATCCTAAGTCTATTTTCTTGGAAGTTAAAACATTCTAGATAAGGCGGTATAGGAACCCACGGAAGAAGAAGAATGTTATAAACCCCCTCCCCACTCCTAACTACCCCCCTCCTCCTCCCCCGACAGATAATCTAGTACAGAATAACTATCTTTACGCAGTGGTAGTATAAGGGTGTTAATGGCAAAGCATATTTAGCGTAACTCTCAGAGCGCTCTCACGTTTTAATTAATTGTAATTAATTTAGGGCCTAAATAAAAATTGTGGCTAAATGCTGCCCTAGAGAATTAACTAGTGAAACTACAATAAAACACATACGCTTACCTCGTAGGAGTAATCGCACCTGAAAGTTTTCGAAGTCAGTTTAAAGCCTTAATGTCCAAGGCAATGAGCAACTTTTTTGAGTCCAAATTTTAAATTGGTTCCTTATCGAGGGATTCACTTAGAAACTTTTTTAGATTAATGTTTATATTTTTTTTAAACTCGTAAAATTAAAATTCTTCAGATATAGTCGTTCCCAGGTACGATGTCACCTTAAGGTAGGACAATTAATTATGCTCATTGCTATAATTCCGTTCTATAATCATTGATAAAGGACAAAAATATAATTTCATTCATAATTTTTTTACGCGTATACAAATATCATAAAGTAAAATAATGTTTTCACATCTTAATAAAATCGTGATTTTCAAAATTAGAAATAATTATCGGAAATTTATTTCGAAATATTATATCGTAGAATAAGTATTAGATAATTACTCCATTAAAAAAAATACTCAAAATATCAGTTGAATTTTGGTTTACAACTCACCGACAAACCTCTAAATGCATTTATCTTAAAATAACGATTTTATTATTAACTGCTATTTTACTAAGAGTGAAGGTGCTTTTTACAGAAAAAAAATAATAAATATCGATTAATACTTTTTGATCAAAATTTTTATTTGAACTTGTAGCCTACTCGCAAGCTGCAAGGGTTAAGATTTAAAAAAAAAAAAAATTAGGATTGGGCGCCGGAAAGACTACAAAGTAGCTTGAGCAATAAGACAAACAGATACACGGGTCGTGAAAAAAGGTAAATTATGAGCAATCAGTGTTTCCATCTGGTTTTTATTAAAAAAACTATTATTAATGTAAGGCCTAATACCCTTACTTAAAGAACTAAGGTTACATAACCAAATAAAGTTACAACAAACTTACACAATAAAAAAATACAATAAAATTGCAAATTACAAATTACAAAAAACGGCAAATTTCGGAATAGTTGGCAGGAATACGTAAAACTTTAACAAATACGGGGTCTACTTCCGACGGTGAAATACTGGACTTTCTCGCGGAAATTCAGAGTTCCCTCGCGCCAAAACCTACTGCGAAGAGAGCCGGGGCAGGGAAGTTAATTGGCTGGTCCTGGTAAGAGGGCGATGATCCTACAGCGGTTTTCCAGCCCAAGATAAACGCCAGTAATCCTTGACTTTTTGATGAAGAACTGAAGAACTGTCACTACTTCCACAAACTAATTTAAAATGTTACAAATGCCGATTTTATGCAAAATCCGATTTTTTTCAATTTAAAATGCAGCAACCCGTTCGTACAATCAGATGAAGCGCTCTCCCTCTTTCGAAAGTCCCCCCAGCTGCCAGTGGGCAATTAAATCGCACATTTCTCCCACTATGGACCTCTTATGAAGTCAATAGGCATTTGTTGCAGCCAAGAACCAAACCTGGATAAACTTCATAAACAAAAAAGCTGCAATTGAAAAAGGAAATTTAAAACAAAAAGATATACATTTAACGAAATCCGTTATAAACTTTATGGTGTCTATATGAAAATAAGCATTTGCCAATAAACATTAATTTAATTAACAACACCAAAGTAGCTATTTTAATTACATATAAATACATTAGCATTATACTGGAAGAAACAAAATATATTATTAGGACCTTGCATTAAAAACTTCTATTTCCTAAGAAATACCGTAACGTATATTTCTAGTCACTTACCAAATTGAAAAATACCTCATGTCAAAGCGTCATAATTAGGCTTTAATTATCAGTCTGTCTCATTTCGTTATAGTGTCAACAACGGTAATTTTGTTAGCTTCGAAAATGTCGAAATTTGAGCCGACAAAACGTCATTTGCGGGAAGCAATACTTTTCTGCTTTCATCTTAAGAAAACTGCCGCAGAATGTCATAGATTGCTGCTGGAGGCTTACGGGGAATTTAGTTCGACAGAAAGGACTGTTGAGACGTGGTTTCTCTGATTCAAAAGTGGTGATTTTGACGTGCAAGGCAAAGAGCGCCCAGGCCAGGAGCAAAAATTTGAAGAAGCCGAATTGGAGTCAATACTCCATGAAGATTCGAGTCTGACGCTGGAAATGATAAGTGAAGTGGTTAATGTTCATTCCGCAATCGTTTCGAGACGTTTAAAATCTATAGGAGTCAGAGGAAGGGCATTGGGTTCCTCACGAGTTGAAGCCAAGAGACATCGAAAGGCGTTTCATGACTTGTGAAATGCTCCTTCGCCGTCAAAAAAGAAAAGGTTTTCTCCACCGAATAATCACCGGCGACGAAAAGTGGATCTTTTACGAAAACCCCAAACGCAATAAATATCGCTCGTACCCCGGTGAATCACTTTCATCGACCTCAACAGCCACGCCGAAGAGAGACATCCACGGATACAAGGTGATGCTTTGCATTTGGTGGGACCAAAAGGGTGTCATCTATTACGAGCTGCTGAAACAGGGAGAAACCATCACGGGCGATCGCTATCGAGCTCAGCTCAAGAATTTGAGCGATGCTGTGAAGATAAAACGGCCGGAATACGCTAAAAGGCATGACAAGGTAATTTTCCAGCATGACCATGCTCGACCACACGTCGCGATGCAGGTCAAGAATTTCCTGGAAACGCTTCGCTGGGACATCCTACCTCACCCGCCGTACTCTCCATTGCGTTGCGCCATTGCGTTGCGTTGCGTTGCGCCATCCGACTACTATTTTTTCCGGTCAATGGCCCATGGCATTCGGAAATGCAGCGCTTCCAGTCTTTCGAGGATATTGAAAAATGGTTGGATTCGTGGATAGCCTCCAAAGACGAAGACTTCTTCCGCCGGGGAATTTGTCTCTTGCCAAAAAGATAGGAGAACGTCATAGCTAGCGATGGACAATACATTGAATGAAATGCACTTTCTAATATGCTTCGAAATAAATGTTCAATATCACAAAAAATACGAAGTTTTCAATTCAAAGACCTAATAATTAGCTATGAAATTTACGCTATATGGAGGAGCTTTAGAAAATATACCATGCTGCAGCTTATTGGTGGGCATTTTCCCATTAGCAGGCTCCAGCTTGTATCGTTGTAAAATCCCGGCAAAAATTAAATAAATGCAATTTCTCGCCAAAGCATCTCCTATGCATTTTCGCCTTCCCATTCCAAAAGCCCTTATTTTTTCGGTGTTTATTAATTTTTTCTCTTCATTCAAAAATCTTTCTGGGCGGAAAACTTCAGGGTCATTCCAATACGTGTCATTATAATGTAGAGACTTCATACTTATTAATACGGTCACGTTGCTTGGTATCATGTATTCACTTAAATTTACATCTTTCAGAGATCGTCTAGGCCCGATAATGTCTAACAACGTGTACCGTCTAGATATTTCATAAATTACTGCCATTGTATATGGTGTGTTGTTTCTGTCGTTGATTGTTAATTGTCTCTGACCAATTACTGCCTCGAGCTCAGATTGAACTTTAAACTGAACTTCAGGGTGATGCAGCATCGCAAGAAATGCCAGGTTTAGATATTCAGATAGAGACGTAGATCCGGCGAAGAAGAAGTCTAGACATACCATCATTAACTGTTCATAAGTAAAAGTTGAATTTTCACCACCTTTGTTAATTTCTGTTATATATGCATTTACCAAATTTTCCTTGTCGTCGCTTTCTAGTTGGTGCTCGGATATCATATCGGAAAAGAATGTGTACAATTCCTTATTGAATTGCTTTACTAATGTATATCCCGTTCTATTTGGTGCTATAAACCTTAGCCAAGGCATTTGATTCAAAATTCCTCCAGCCAAGTCAAACGCGTTGTTTCGGTTTTGCATTATACTAACCATAGATTTAATGCGATAATTTTTTTTATCTACTTTTTTTCCAGATAAAAATAGCCATAATATACTGAGAAGATTTGTGGACAGTAAAGTCAGAATGTTGATATTAAAATTATTTTCCGATATTTCTTCGAGAATATCTCTCAATTCTTCCATAATGTAATCGTCCATGGTTGATTTTCCATATCCGTAGCCCCTGAGATTTTTGGTGATGAACTGGCGATGCTCTTCCCAGAAGGGACCGTCCACAAAAGTAATACCTTTGCGATGCCCCATCGTCCTTAACCGAAAAAAGAAGCTGTCCGGTCGACCATCGAACGCCTGATTTTGCAGAGCCTTCAGTGATACTTCGTTAAATATGACCACCACTTTGTCATTTCCCAATTTCAACCCGAGAACATCCGTTTTGTACTTTTTCGCCAACTCCTGAAATGCACCATGTATATCGCCATCATGTTTCTTCTTTAGTTTATTGACTATCAATGAACTGCCGATCCAAGGGAGCCAAATCGGTCCAGGTGGATAATTCAGCGGCTTCAGAGTCGATTCTATGCCATAATAAAAGCACACCGCAGCGATACACATAAAGATAAACCACAACATTCTTACTATCCTTGTGATGCCGTTCACTGTGTGGACACCATGACGGTTTTCAGTTATATAAATAAATAATTCAACAGTGGTGCTCAATCTTATCCAGCGGGAAATGAAATCGAAAAAAATAACCATAATAGATAGAAGGTAGAGTAATATGTGTAAAAAAACATCACATAAGGGATATGCATTACTTTATATAATAAAATACACTAATTGTCGACCTATCAAAGCACTACGGTGAAAAATGTAACCAATAAACACAAATAGCTCCCAGATGAACGAAGGGACAGTAGCCGGAGCATACTCTCGCCACATGGGTCTAACAATGACTAGACCACTGGGATTCAATGCCACAACTTTCAAGCAGAAGCAATTAGAATTATAGTGGCAGCAGGAGAGGTTGAAATAGCCGACCACAGACAACACACGAGGATACATGCCCACGTTTGACAAGGAAAGTACGTGGCTCGATGTGTGATGCGCCCATACACTGCTAGCTGAACTACAACACGCAAATGTTCACATCGTCTCCACTGCATCAGAGAGCGCACGTGTTTAAGTGCACGTCCAAAGCGCTCGCGACGGTTTGGGAAAGGTTTATGGGAAGATGGGGTTGGAGCCAAGCGCCAACAGATGGTCCTCATATTTTATTAAAATATATGGCGGAATTTAAATATTTTCAGTGTAGGTTAGGCATCTGTGATCCAAATTTCAAGTTCCTAAGTCCAATATTTCGAAATTAAAATATAACTAATTTGCCCCTAAGTGGACCGATTTCGACCACAACTTTTCAAATCTTGCATCACTAAATGGTGCCTGTATGCCAAATTTCAGCTCAATCGGATTAAGCATTTAAACACTATCGTGTAGGAATACACACATACAGACAGATACACAGTCAATCTGACACACTTCCATCTGGAAATTGTAAACTTTTGGGGCGTGGAGGAATCGTGAAGGAATACACACAGACGATAGGCAAACTCGCATCTGTAAATGGTCTTAATCGTCTTAGCGGGGATCAAAAAAAAAATGTTCGTCATGGTCTCCAAAAAAAATTTTTATGCGTTCACAGTTCTTACCCTCCCAGTCTGATGGTGGGCCGGGAAAGTAAAAAGGGAGAGATACGATCTGTACAAGTGTTTAAAAGTGAATTATCGATAGTTTATTGAAGATGCTTTTAACCGATTTGAGTTTTATTTTTCGAGTATGTTTGTACCTGTGACGTTAATTTATACTGTAATTTTAAATGTAGCCAGATATAACTGAGTGGAACAAATGAATATCGCTTATTTAAGGGAAAACATGCTTAATAACCCAGAACAATTTGTATTTTATACAGCGATTCCCTAATGCCTGGGATTTTCCCGAACCTTGTGGTTATTACCCCCAAAGGGGTAGGCTTTCCTGAGGTGCAAAGATAAGAACAAGGATTGGATCATCGTTTAGTCGCAAAACTAAATCATATTTTTCAATCTAACTATCTACCTAATCACCAGTCATTAAGGATTAGTCTGTGAATTATACAATTTTAGGTAATAAATATTGTCAATTGTAGTTTAATTAGCTCAATATATTTTATGCATGATTGTTATTATTATTACTTTATTATTGTTGTTGTATTTTAATATCGTTACGTTATTATTCTTCTTTTATTAATATTCATTAGTTTAATTTTTAATATGTTGCAAATATTGTGTATTTTTTAAATATTTTTTTCCTAATATCTAATCTTTAATCTCCTGTAATAAGCTCCAGCTCGCAATCTCAAATAAGTCTTAAATTGTATATCTAGGCACAAGCGTAAGCCTAGTTAAACGTATGACGTGCGTCGGGCTGCATGGGATTGGAATGAATCAATTTCTTGCTTTATATAATTTGAAAGTCTATATTTTTCGCATTATTTACCAACGCAGAGCTAAAGTTGAGGTCTTTTCGATGTCCCCAGAACTAACAATGGTGCTCGACGCTAAAATTAAAAATGCCCATTCATAGGTAAAATAAATCTCCACTTGTCTTCAGTAAGTACATTCTATCAGTAGGTTTTTTCTTGATTTGCAAAATCGGCAAGTAAATACTTAGGTGCTACACCCTTTTCAGAATATTTTCAAATGCGGAAATTAAAGACAACGCATAATTCTTTGCACTTTGCGAAGACAACACACAGGAAATACATCTCGAAGACACACAGCTGGAAACATTTTTGCAAAAGTTTGGTGGCGAGTATCCATTATTATCGGAAAAAGCCTCGAAAACACTGATCTTATTTGCCACAACTTAGTCACAATTAAAAAAACGGTTGTGTCACCTAAGACATTCCCGGCAAGTAGACAGGGACTTATTTCATCTGAATATTTATTTCACAAATAAAGTCGAAGAGCAGTTGCCTAACATTCCTGTTAATATGCGGCGCAATGCAATGAAAATTTGAATTTCGAACGCGCGTCATCTCATTCAATTTACAAAATCAAATTACAAACGCGGGTTTCCGTTAGCCTTTGAATTCGAATTTCGAACAATCCACGTATCGCAAGCGTTGCCGATTTTAGGGGCCTTACTAAATAATTAATGTATGGCAGACTTTAAATAATACAACCTAAAATATTTAAGAATATATAATTTTTTTTTTAAATTATCCAAAACAATACAATTGATTTTTGCGAAGCAGATAAGATTGCATTTGTGTGGATTTTATCCCCCCACTAGATTGTATATCTGTTCTGGGGTGATAGTATTTCAGACTTCACTTTAATCATAGTGACTTCACTTTCTTACTTTTTTTTTTTTTTTTTTTCTCATTCATTCCGATTGCTCATTCATACTTATAAATTTTAAGGTTATTATAAATATATAAATGTGTATATAAATAAAGAACTAATATTAAATAAAGAAAAAGAAAATATTTAAGTTTATAGATAAGTAAAATAAATAAATATATAGATTAATATATAACTAAATTTACCAATAAATTAAGTAGCCTAAAAAGGTTTCTTACTGTGCACATATACTTGTGAATTTAATTAATTAATATAATATTATAATTTTTTTTTAACCATAATCAACCGAAAACATATTTCTCATCAAATATCAGGTGACAGATATGGACCGAAGTTTGATCCCTCATATTATCGACCGATATCAGTACCTGATGTTTTAGAAAAAAAATTATGAAAAAAAATTATGATTTTATTATAAATATGAAGATTATTTATATCGAATATATTAACGACTACATACTACCTAAATATTATGAGTTAAATATCAACCAAAATTTTACAATGTGATTTCGGCCCAAAGAGGCATATGTGTACCGAATTTCAAGTTTCTAAGTCCAATATTTTGAGATTGAAGTATGACTAGGCCGACCCCCTGGTGGGCCGATTTGGCATATGTGTACCAAATTTCAAGTTTCTAAGTCCAATATTTCGAGATTGAAGTATGACTAGCGCGACCCCCTGATGGACGGATTTGACATATGTGTACCGAATTTCAAGTTTCTTAAGTCCAATATTTCCAGATTGAAGTATGACTAGCGGGACCCCCTGGTGGTCCGATTTGACATAATATCTGTACCGAATTTCGAGTTTCTAAGTTCAATATTTCGAGATTGAAGTATGACTAGCGCGACCCCCTGGTGGACCGATTTGAACCACACTTTTCAACTCTTGTGTTGACTAATGATACCTGCATACCAAATTTTAGCTCGATGGGAGGAAGCGTTTGGGCGCTATTGTGGAGGACAGACACACACACAGACACACAGAAGTGCATCCACAATACTTTCATTGCCAGGAAAGTAAAAGCAAGAAACCAATTGAACTTAAAGCATGACTTACAATATTCATTGGCCTAAACAGCACCAAAATGTGAAACAAAATGTTAGGACTAAGCAATATCAACCGTCTCAATAACTTGTCTTAGTTCTTGACTTAATATAAAAAAGCTAAAAAACATGATTTTTCTTTATTTTCTTTAAAATTAAAAGTTTACATATCTTTTTTGTAATTTAAAGAAAAATTCAATAGCTAATTGGTTTTCAAACAATACTTTTTTGAGATTATTTGCTAATATCTTATCAGCTATATGAGTCTAAAAGATTTGGAAACGCTGATCAAATATTGAAATCAGTACAGTGATTAAAGGTAATGGTTCGTAAAATATTTCACGAATTCATGAATGGATCTCGTTAAGAAACGGTATATTGCTCATAGAAATGTATATTAACCCCTTGAGTATGATACGACCAAATCTGGTTCTGAAACAATTATCCGTTGAATATGATACGACCAGATCTGGTTCCGGGTTTTTTTCACTTCTTTGACGTTCTCATATTTATTCATAATTATCTAATTGTTTTACAAAATGATATTTCAATATTCTATATTCGAAATTTCAATGCAATCATTGTGCAGTTGTTCTTTTTATGATTGGTGTAGTAGTTTCGTAGTTATAGTACTTTAATGTCGATGTCGCCGAAAATCCTGCAAAAGAGACAGATGCATCCATGAAAATACCCATTTACTCCAAGGGTTAAAAGGGATTAAGTTATATTATACCTGTTGAGTGGTGTATAGCCTTACTAATCGATGTCCTAGAGGATTAAAACAATATTTAGGCGTAAGGTATTTTTTAACGCATATGGCATTGGGTTGGCTATATTTTTATTTTATTTAATTTGATTTTTATTAAAAACATACAGTATACAAAATGGCATATATGCATAATAAATAACGATAGTAAAGCCAATGATGCTTTAAATTATATGCGATATAAGGATTAGAAAATATGATAAACAATACAATACAAAGAGAACCAAAAAGAATTTAAAACTAACAGTTAAAAACGCTATGTGCGTGCGTATGGGTGTTGGTGTGTGTTTGTGTGATGGAGAGCGTGTATGTGTGCGTGTGTATGTGTTATGTGTGTTTGCATGTTTGTGTGTGTGTGGGTGTGTTTATCTGTGGTGCGTATATGCTTGTGAGTGCTTGTTTGTGCATATGGAAATGCGGGATGCTAATTCAATCCGATCTGATAGTCCACTTTTCACGTACCTCCTTAAAAAAGGATCGACTATTTTGGTGGTAAAATATATACAGCCTACCTTTTATGCATGCATAACCATAGTTAGTATTGTACCTTGGTGCGTGTCCGGAAGGCGCTCACCCTTTTGATGTAGTGTCATAATTTCAAACGTTACAAATTATATATACCTCTATATAAAATAATTATCAAAATACAGGTGATATACTACAAGACGTAGAATTGAATTTTAAATGTTCCAATTTAAATTGATTAGCCAATCGGCTGCGTCAACTGCTACATTGTGGAGATTCACGATTCCACGATCGAGTCGTACATTGTGTGATATGACTTATTACCTCCTGGCTATATCCGCAAACACAACCTGCATGTGTTATTACTCTTAGAAAGGTAGGATGTGGTCTAGCTTTCACCCAGGTTTCAGGATAGGCATCATCGTGTATTGATTTATTGCACATGTCTTTGTTTGCACAAGACAGAAATGTCTTTGTTTAGAGTTTTCTCCAGGAACTCAAATGACTTGAACTGGAAAATGACCCATCCGCGTAAATATTTTTTTGGAGAGCTTTTTCCAGCAGATCTGCAGTACACTCATTAAATTGGAGAGGGGACATGAGAGACCCCTTATAGCGACTTTTTACTATCGTGGTGGATACTATACATCCTATTAGAAATCATAATTGCAATAGAATCCCTGTTTCCATACAGTCATAAGCAGAAGAGAAGTCGAGAAATACAGATCCAGATTATTTTATAAAAGCAGTGATCATAAGCCCTGAAACCCTGCTTACTACTGGTAGCAGTAGCTTTCGAACTCCAAATATATGTTTGTCAGCGTATTCATTAGAAATATTTATAGACTTATGACACCAGGATATGTTTTTTTACCCACAAGGCTGGTGCCTTATTGTGAAACCCGCCTTGTTGCCTATTGGCAACATCTTGCAGATATGCTTCCATCCGTACAGATCTGGCAGCTGTTAAGTGGGACGAAATCATCCGCGACGTTCATATTGATTCGGCCCTGGAAGCTTTCTACCACATTTTAAATAACCTGATTGAGCTTTACGTGCCAAAAAAATCTGTCTGGGCGTCGGAATATCCTCCATGGTTCTCAGCTCCATTGATAAACATCATAAAAGAAAAATATAGATATCATAGAAAGTTTAAACAGTTCCATAATCCCTTGGACTATAATACCATTGTTCTCCTACGATCACGACAGAAGAAAATAAAAAAGGAGTGTTTCGACAAATATATCAAATCAGTTGAGGTGAATATTGCTCGGGATCCGAAACGCTTCTGGTCATACGTTAAGTCACTCCGCAAAGCCGATTCGATCCCCATGCATGTAACATGTTTAGGCCACAGTTCAGATTCTGACCTGAACACATGTGATTTATTCTCCAGCTACTTTACTTCCGTATTCGAGCCAAAATTCAACGATTCTTCTATTTATAGTTCTATCGAGACTGGTTATGGGAGTGTAGAAGTAAACGTAGAAATGATAAAGAAATACATCAGCAAACTTGACCTAAATAAAAGTGCTGTGCCAGATGGTATTCCTCCGGTGTTCTTGGCCCGTTGCTGTGAGGCACTTGCTACTCCATTATCTCTGCTATTCCAGAAATCTTTATCCGAAGGTGTCCTTCCAAATCAATGGAAACTGGCATTTGTCTCA
Organism: Micropterix aruncella; assembly: GCA_944548615.1. Classification (NCBI taxonomy): domain Eukaryota; kingdom Metazoa; phylum Arthropoda; class Insecta; order Lepidoptera; family Micropterigidae; genus Micropterix; species Micropterix aruncella. The sequence goes on along the minus strand of OX155952.1, from coordinate 26,421,440 downwards.
CCTATATACAAATCTGGGTCAAGAGCCAATGTCTCAAACTATAGGCCGATCTCTAAGTTATCTATCATTAGCAAATTGTTTGAAAAAATTGTGTATGAACAACTCTACACAGCAACAAGACTTCAAATCTTGCCTCAACAACACGGCTTTAGGTCGGGAAGATCGACTGTGTCCAATCTCTTAGTTTTCACTGATTTCCTTTTCGTTCATATGTCTAAACGTACCCAGGTTGACTTTAGTAAAGCTTTTGACAAAGTTGATCATCTAATTCTTATAAAGAAGTTGCAACTGGTAGGCATACAGGGCGATCTTCTAAGGTGGTTTGCCTCTTATATAGAAAATCGCTCTCAAAGTGTAGTATTGGGTGGATTTAAGTCTGACTGGGTAAAAATAACATCTGGAGTCCCACAAGGTAGTCTACTAGGACCACTATTGTTTACTATATATTTAAACGATATCAACCAATGCTTCAACCTTTGTAAATTCCTCCTTTTTGCTGATGATAAGAAGGTGTATGCACCGGTAAGGACATTGGACGATTATATATCATTTCAAAAACATCTACATAGACTGTCTCTTTACTGCTCGGCAAACCGATTACACATCAATGCTTCTAAGTGTGCAATTGTTAGTTTTACAAGGAATACTAAGTCGCTAAATTTTAGCTACAATTTAAATGGACTTCTCATCCCAAGAAAATCTGTTATAAAGGACTTGGGTGTTATTCTAGACAGTAAATTAAATTTCATTTCACACATTGACACAATAACTGCCAAAGCATACAGTATGCTGGGCTTTATTCTCAGACTAGCCAAGCAGTTATCATAATAGGCCCCTTATAATTTTATATTATGCTTATGTCCGCAGTCACCTCGAATACGCTTCGCAAATTTGGTCTCCTTGTTACAATATTCACATCAATAGGATCGAACGCATTCAAAACATGTTCTTAAAAAACTTAAATTATCGGTCTTATGTAACTTTTTCAGATTATAACGAAGCTGGTGACTATCATGGGTTTATACCATTAGAAATGAGAAGAGTTAGTTCAGATGTAATATTCCTATACAAGATATTAAATGGCTTTATCGACTGTTCTGAATTGCTTCAGCTTATAAATTTCCATGTGCCCCCACGGCCTTCCCGCCAATTCAACTTATTTCATCTACCTCAAGTAAGCACAAACTACGCCCAAAATAATTACATTTATCGAGTATCTCATTTCTGCAATACCAAGCTAAGCGAAATTGACCTGTTTAATACAACTGGGACTGCGCTCAAGACTCTTATTCCGGGTCTTCTGAAAGGCAATATTCAAGGACGAGTGAAATAATTATATTATATTTTTTCGTTTCTTCTTTCTTTTCTTTCTTCAATATTAAAATAAACCATAAAATTTCCCTAATAATAAAATAATAAAATAAAATATTATTAAAACATACTTTATAACTTTAATTCCCCTCCACTTCCTCCTATCCTATTCCTACGCGACTATATTTTTACGATCTTTAAGTGGAAACTTTTAACTGGCATTGTAGTCTCTAAATAAAATACAGAATTTTCTCCTGTAATAGCTGTAAGTTTCTTTAATAATAATAAAATAAATAAAAATCTTCTAGGTGTGCATTTATCATTTATAGCACCACGCAGTCAAAACACTCAGGCTGCCACCGATATAAGTATTGACCAAGGCTGCTTAACTTTGGTAACAACGAGGAGAACTGATGTTAACGCGGTTGCAGACGCTACTCATCTGTATACAAAAATATTTTTCTTGTATACATGTGTCTATTGTTATTAGGAGCTTTGGATTAAAGACACGCTTTTGATGCCCCGTGGTTTTGAATTATGTGGGTTTTTTTTTTAACCAGGTGGTACATTTCGGATAAAGGTATTTCACAACGAAATGGATGACATCAATCTTTATAAATAGGGAGGTAAAAACCATATAAAATTGAAACTAAAGCCATCAACTTTTTTAAACTAGTTGGTTAACCTTTGTACTCCGACGTCGCCGCACTGAATTTTCTAAGATCCCATAATAAATGCGCATATACAAACCAGATCAGAAACTATCAGCTATAATGTACACCAAAAACCTTATGCGTTTTGAGTTAAGCGATTTCCATAATTTAAGTTTACATATCCGTTTTATAAAATATTTATAATGCCTTTTCATAATACGCCCACTTTTATCATATTATTTTCTGTTTTAATATAAGGGGTAAACTATAAACTTTCATAAATAAGGGGTCAAAAATAATTATGTTCGTGGCAATTTTTCCGTTCGGTAATCGTATTTAAGCTCAGAAATATAATTTCATTCATTCATTCGTTACGTATATACAAAAATCATAAAGTCCAATCAATTCAGCAAGTTTTATTAAAATCATGGTTTTCAACATTTAAAAAAACATATTTACAAAATTATCTCAAATTCATTACAAAATATTATGTAGTAGTTTACATCACAGATAAGTATTCCATTTACAGAAAAAGAGTAACCCTTAATAACATTTAAGCCGATTTACAGATCACCGTTAAACGATTAAATACTACCAAAAACCCAAACACCAAACAGCCAAAAACCAAAAACTCTTTCACCAAGAGTAAATATATATTTTAGAAGAAAAAAACATTTAGTGTTGTTAATAATTTTTCGATACAAATATTCATTAAACCCCATAGTGTCTTTAATAGAAATACGCCATTGCCAAGAAATATTATTTCAATTGAAGAACAACAAAAATAGAGGTTTTCATTACATAGAAATATATTAGTATTATTTTGGAAAGACAACAAAATATTAGGTTATAAAATTTACAGTATATGGAGGATCTTTAGAAAATATGCCATACTGCATCTTATAGGTGGGCATCTTCCCCTTAGCAGGCTCGACTCTATATCGTTTTAAAATCCCGCCAAAAAATAAATAAATACAATTTCTCGCCAAAGCATCTCCTATGCATTTTCGCCTTCTTATTCCAATGGTCTTTATATTTTCGGTGTTTATTAATTTATTCTCTTCATTAAGAAATCTTTCTGGACGGAAAACTTCAGGGTCTTTCCAATAAGCGTTATTACAATGTAGAGACTTGATACTTATTAATACCGTCACGTTGCTTGGTATCACGTATTCACCTAAATTTACATCTTTCAGTGATCGTCTAGGTCCGATAATGTTTAACAACGCGTAACTTCTAGATATTTCATAAATTACTGCCATTGTATACGGTGTGTTGTTTCTGTCGTTAATTGTTAACTGTCTCTGACCAATTACTGCCTCGAGCTCGGATTGAACTTTCCTCTGAACTTCGGTTGATGAAGCATCGCAAGAAATGCCAGGTTTAGATATTCAGATAGAGACGTGGATCCGGCGAAGAAGAAGTCTAGACATACCATCATTAACTGTTCATAAGTAAAAGTTGAATTTTTCCCACCTTTGTTAATTTCTGTTATATATGCATTTACCAAATTGTCCCTGTCGTCGCTTTCTAGTTGGTGCTCGGATATCATATCTGAAAAGAATGTGTACAATTCCTTATTGAATTGCTTTACTAGCGTGTATCCTATTCTATTTGGCGCTATAAACCTTAGCCAAGGCATTTGATTCAGAATTCCTCCAGCTAAGTCAAAAGCGTTGTTGCGCTTTTGCATGTTAACAACCATAGATTTAATGCGATCATTTTTCTTGTCTATTTTTTGTCGTTTCAGCAGGAAGAACAATAAAGAAAAATAAGCGATATATATAGAAAATAGAATAATTGTATTGTGATAAAAACATCAAAGCAAGAAAAAAATTAATGAGCCAATGACAGACTTATCACTGTAGGGAACTAGCACAAACATTAAGCAAGGAAAAGTAGCCATATTCACAAATAGCTATAAAAGAAACGAAAGAACGCTAGCCGGAGCATACTCTCGCGACATGGGTCTAAGAAATCAAAATCAAAATCAAAATCAAAATGTTCTTTATTCATATAGACACAATTAAATATTATTTTTAATTTATGTTCTTATGATGCGTCCAAGCCTTACTCCCAAGCCGTTTTGTCATTTACATAATCAGATATTGTATAGTATGCTTTTTTATACAATTTTGCTTTGATGGTAGCTTTAAACTTATTTACAGATAGTTCTCTAATAGTATGAGGAAGTTTGTTATAGAAGCGTATACATTGTCCCAAAAAAGAATTGCTTATTTTGTGGAGACGAGTAGCACGTACAACAAGGTTATGCTTATGTCTAGTATTAAAATTATGAGTGTCGCTTTTTATTTTAAACTTGTCAATATTCTTGTGGACATACAACAGATTTTCGTATATATATTGTGATGCAACAGTAAGAATATTTATCTCTTTGAATTTTTCTCTAAGTGAAACTCGAGGACCAAGTTTATATATAGCGTTTATATTCTGTTTATATACAAGTTTATATTCTGTAGTATAAAGATGTTATTGATGTCCGCACAGCTTCCCCAGAGAAGAATCCCATAGGACATAATGCTGTGAAGTAACTAAAGTATACAATTCTTGCTGTATCTACATCAGTCAGCCGCCTTATTGTTTTAACTGCGTATGCCGCAGAGCTAAGTTTTCCTGACATTTTCTCAATTTGTGGGCCCCATTGTAATTTGGAGTCAATTGTTATCCCTAGAAACACAGTTGAAGCAACAGGCTCCAGTCTAGTTCCATTTATTTCTACATTGGTTTGTACCTGCTTAACATTAGGTGTAGAAAATTTAATCACTTTGGTTTTTCTTTCATTTAATAGTAGGTTATTTACATTAAACCAATGGACAACTTTTGAGAGTGCATTGTTAACTTCGTCATAATTGTACAATTTTCGACTAATTTTAAACGTCAAAGAAGTATCATCAGCAAACAATACAATTTCGTGATTATTCCTTATGTGAAAGGGTAAATCATTTATGTATATTAAGAAGAGAAATGGGCCAAGAATGGAGCCTTGTGGGACACCCATGGTGACCATTAATCCTGGTGATCTTTTACCGTTTACATCAACCTTCTGAATTCTATTTCCCAAGTAAGAAGTAAGAAGATCAAGAGCCTTGTTCCTAATGCCATAGTGATGTAATTTCCTAACTAGTGTATCATGGTGTACACAATCAAATGCCTTAGACAAGTCACAGAAGATGCCTAATGCATCTTGTGACTCTTCCCAGGCATTCAATATACCTGTCAATAGTTCGGTTCCCGCATCTATGGTTGAGCAACCCTTTGTAAATCCAAACTGTTTCTTATGAAGTAAATTATATTTGTTAAAATGAGTGTGCAATTGTCTAAGAATTAATTTTTCGAAAATTTTACTCAAAGTGGGAAGTACGGAAACTGGTCGAAAATTCGAGGGATCAGAAGTATCGCCAGATTTAAATAATGGTATAACTTTACTATGTTTCATCAGATCAGGAAACACTCCAGAAGTAACACAACAATTGAATATATAGGTTAGATAAGGTGCGATTATTTCTATGATGTATGAAATTGTTTTTACAGAATATCCCCAAAGGTCCATAGTTTTCTTTATCTCAATTGTTTTAAAGGCATTTATTATACCATTGCAGTTAACAATAGTGAAAGCGAAGTCGGTAACACATGCGGAAACGCTTTCTTTAAGTAGCATCTCAGCTGAAATGGAAGACGACTTGAGGGCGTTAGTCGTTATTAACGGTATATTCGTAAAAAATCGCTCAAACTCAGTCGCAACTTCCATATCCGCTTTAATGTCTAAATTATTTATCTTTAAATGAAAGTCCCTTGTGCGAGCTATAACCCTATTTGTTTCATTATTAATAATATTCCATGTAGCTTTAATTTTGTTTGTAGAGTTTTTGATCTTATTCTTCAAATAAATTGACTTCGCAGTGGAACAGGCTCGTTTGAATATTTTGGAATAGTTATTTACATACTTCTTAAAAGTCGCACTATGATTATAAGTTTTTTCATTATACAGTTCATACAATTTATTACGACTTTTGTAAATACCAACAGTTGCCCAATCACTAAAGCATAAGCGATCACTGATCGATTTCGTTTTAGGTATGAAGATTCTATTAAATTCAACTCTAATTAATTCAAAGAATGAGTCATAAAGTTGGTCAGGATTGTCATGAATTGGCAACCTTTGTAATTTGCTAATTAAGCTAGATTTAAATTCCCCTAGACGGCAATCAGTAATTGGAATAAAACTAATATTTTTTCTTAGAACCCTAGTGCTTTTCTTAGGAAATGATACTAACTGACCGCAGTGATCAGAGTGCAAAATATTAATTAGTGATTTATAATTGGGTTTTATGTTTGTGAATATATTATCTATACAAGTAGCACTTGAGGCAGTTATCCTCGTAGGTTCAAGAAAAACATTATATAAGTTAAATGATCTAAATAAATTTAAAAAGTTACATGTCAAGGATTTTTTTTCTAATATATTGATGTTAAAGTCTCCACAAATAACAATTGTTTTAGGACTATTGGTTATTTTGAATAAGGCATCTTCCATAATTGTATAAAAAGCTTCATAAGGCGCACATGGTGGTTTGTATACACTCATAACAATGGTTTCCTCCAATTCTATACATGCAATCTCTAAAACTCGTTCGACAGAGAGGCTCACAATATCACGTCTTTCTTTAAATTTCAAGCATTTCTTTGTAATTATTAAAGAGCCACCACGTATCAACCGAACTCTGTTAAATGAGCTGGCAATCTGATGGTTATTGGAACTGAAAATGATCTGATGGCTTTTGAGCCATGATTCTGATATACATAGAATGTCGATATGATTACAGTTCAAGAACAATTCTAATTCTAGCTCTTTGCCTATTATCCCCTGAATATTCTGATGCACCAGATTTATACAATTTTTTGGCATATTTTCTTGAGTAATAACCACTGATGGGGATATCAGATTATTTATATTATTAATTTTCTCTGAAGACAATTGTATTAAATTACCATTATTGCTACTTAAGTTTTCATTTTCATTAATTACATAGCCAGAGTTTCGCTCTATTGTCTTAAAGTCTAATTTAAAGAATATGCAACATATTCTGAATTGTCATTACTTAATGTCAAATCGTTTAACTGCTCATTAGTAGCAGTGGTGTTTGCCGATGTTTTGCCTGAGTAATTCAAACAATATGATAGCCCATTTGCTAACTGTTTTTTGCAAAAATTTGAAAGATAAACATTATCTATTGTGAAAGAGTAAAAATACTTATTAAAAGTATTTATGTCAAACAATTGGAATTTGTCATCATACAATGTCAACGTATGTAATTTATTATTTAGTTTATATCTAGACATATTTTCCATTTCGGGCAACAATTTACTATAAGGAAAAGCAAATAAGACAATTTTTTTCACATTTAACTGTGCCAATAATTCAAAATATTTTATTAATACATGTATATTTGCGTTTCCCCTTCTCCCAATAAAAATAATTAAAGTAGTGTCAGGACAATAACAACTATTAACTATTTTTTCTAATATTTGAGTAAAACTGGCGCCGGGAAAGCAATGATTAGCTACCAGTTCTCCGGATGTTTGTAACATTAATTGGCCCATATTTTTACCTATTTCATCACTGTACATAATTACTTTGGTGTGATTTTCTTTGCTATTTTTATGTAATGTTTTTTGGGAAGTAAAATTACTAAGACTATCATTCAACTCCACACCCTGGGTGTGCAATAGAGATATTGTAGTTCCATCTTCAACACTCTGGTTATTTATTTTATTTACAACCTGTTTGGTTGATTTTCCAGAATCTTCGTAGGACAAGTCAATTGTCATGACAGGAAGGCTGCTCATATTTGAGCAGGCAGAAACTGACGCTATGTCTGGAGCGCTAACGATCAGTTCCTTAAACAGCGACTGTGAATGTGCAGCCGTGGAATTCTGCTTCGTGCGCTCCATCTGTTCTATAGTATTATGTGCCTCTCTCAGCTTATTATTCAGCTCAGCGTTGTTTTGGAGAGTCGTCTCGAACTCAACGCGGCACTGGTCAAAGTTAGATACTATTGATTGAAGGTTACCTCTCTCCTGAATGATATTTTCAAGTTGTAAACTCATTTCTGCCATCTCTTTTTTGAGGTTGGAGTTCTTTTTAATCATTGCTAATACTTCCAACTCATTGTCAGCTCGTTCCTTTTGCAATTTCTCACTCTCAGTTTTATATATTTTCAATCGTTTTAAAGTTAATAAAAAATTACTGTTTAAGTCTTTATAGCGAACTTCTGCAGCTTCTAGGTCTTTTAAAACTGTTACGTATTTATCGTTCAACTCCTCATAGCATGCCTCTGCGAATGCTCTTCTAGTCATCATGTTAAATTACTTCAAAATAGTACAGAGTAGGAAAATGCTGACAATATTCAGTAATACGATAAGTCAATAAAAAAATATTGAAAAAATCAGAACAAACAGAAATGATTAATTCGTGTATAGTCAACGATTATTCGCCGACTTATAAATTTTACAAATTATATTAAATATAAAATTATATTTTAGTACTTATTATTAGTTGTCTTATTATTAGTTGTCTGGCAACGCCGTTTTACGGGCGTACAGGCGGCGCAGGCGGCGTTGTTTGGTGGGTAGGTACCGCTCGTAGGACGATATTTAAATTTGTGCACTGTTTCAGAAGTTTAAAACAATGTTTCTCACCCAAATGTCCACTAATTTCAATGGTGAATGATGCAAAATGAAGCCTATTTCTTGAATAAGTTGACGATTTCGTTAGATTTAAAGATATTGTAACTTCACTACTTTTTTTGTATTTAAAAGGAAGGAGCGACAATTTGACGTTTAAATAGCAGCAGCGTTGCCAGACCAGCCCCTAAGGGTGAACAAACCACCGAGATTAAAGATAAAGATAAAGATAAAGGGTATTTATTTCTATTACAACCATTAGTGTTGTGTAAGAATGGCATTAAATTAGTCTTAAACTAGTTATTCAATTTAAAAAATGTCATATAATGTAAACTCAAATTAACAAATATCATATAACATTCCTATCATATAAACTTTTATTTATCAGTCAGGTTTATCAAATCTACCATAAAGAATATATATATATATATATATATATATATATATATATATATATATATATATATATATATATATATATATATATATATATATATATATATATATATATATATATATATATATATATATATATATATATATATATATATATATATATATATATATATATATATATATATATATATATATATATATATATATATATATATATATATATATATATATATATATATATATATATATATATATATATATATATATATTATATATATATATATATATATATATATAATCGCCTATTATTTTCCAGCATTCATTCTCGTCTCGCATTGTTGTGTTGCCGCTGTAGGAAGCCATTTTGATCAGGTTCCAATACCACAGCAGGAAACACGTAGCAAAGAGAAGAAAAAGGCGTGGAGTCACTCCTGGTCACCACAAACCAGATAAGTGCCCTTTCATTATTTTATCATTTCATTTATTTAGTAATAAACATAATTTCAATTTGAAAAAATAATAATTTACACATTTACAATCAAATATTAAAATATTACCTAATTTTAATTATGTTGCAATCACATCCATTATGTACACTCAGTGGTTAAACCAAATAAATTACCATTCACTTAAGACAGCTAAATTCACGGGACACGTTGAATTTCTTTCTAAATGTTTAGAAAACAACATTTGCCCTAAAGGGTTATTACCAAAATTTCCTTTCGCAGCAATTAGCACAGAAATTCAATATGATTTCACCGCAATCCGTTTAAGGTATTCAATGGAAATTACGTCTGTTTTGCGAAATGAATATCAAATTTTAGTTGATAAACATTTAAAATCACTGTGTTTTTATGTTAACATGATAACAACACATTCTCCTTTCTTATTTCAAGAAGCTCATAAAATAGTTAACAATTCTGTAACAGATTTACGAAATATTAGATTAAAACACGATAAAAAGTTCCTTAATTTACTAAAGAACTTTCAGAAAATTTGCATTATCCCAAGTAACAATACACGAAACATTTTGAACCCAGTTTCCATTTCAAATTACAGTCATTCCAATGTTAACAAAACAAGGAATTCAAATTCACTTCGAAATGTTATCCCAGCAGTTCACCAAGGTACTCTTTCCTCACCGATGCACACCCTATCAGTAAACCAAATTACTAACAATATATTTCCATTAGTATCAGATTCCGTACCAATACGTGCCACATTAGTAAACCAAATTAATAACAGTATAACACCATCAGTATCATATTCTAATAATATACAAGGTCCATCTCCTAGAGAAAAAAATGCTGTTAAAAACTTGTCATCCAAAGTAATTAACCACAATGAATATTTAGTATTAGCTAAAGGTCTAAATTTCACACCGACTCAAAATGTGAACCATTTTAGTTTTGGTAATGATGTTGTTAAATTTTGTCGTAATTTAAGATGGCGCGAATTTTGGCATTCAAATCAAAAGAATAACAATAATAATATTAAATTACACAATGCACTATCTCAATTTCGTCCACACTCTAATAAAGAACCCCCTCCATTACCAAAAAATCATCCGGTAGAAAATTTTATTACTATTTTATTAAACAAAGTAACACAGCCATCTTTTCTAAATAGCCTCAAACCAACATCAAACTTGTCAGTAGATGAACGTGCAGCTCTTGAGAGTCTTAGCAAGGATACCAGCATCGTCATTTTGCCGGCTGATAAAGGTTCCACTACTGTCATACTTAACAAAACTGACTATGTTACTGAAGGCTTGAGACAACTTAGAGATGAAACTTTCTATAAAAAACTATCCAGAGATCCAAACAAAAATTTTGCAGTGAAAATAAAAAAATATATTGAACAAAATAAATCAAATGAAAAATTATCAGACGAAGATGTTAAAACTTTAATTCCTGATCCTATCCGAACTCCAAATTTTTACCTATTACCTAAAATTCACAAGCCTAATAATCCTGGACGACCGATAGTCGCAAGCTTTAACTCTCCGACAGAAAGAATTTCGGCTTTTGTAGATTATTTTTTACAACCTTTTGTGAAAAATCTAAATTCTCATATCAAAGACAGCTATCATTTTATTGATATTTTAAAGAATACTGTAATTCCAAAGTCAGACGACCTATTATTTGTTACTATTGACGCCATATCCCTGTATACCAATATTCCTCATAATTTAGGATTGGAAGCCATTTCTTATTTTCTTGATGAGAGACCTCATCCTCAAATACCTTCTACAGATTTTCTTTGCAAATTAGCCGAGTTTGTCTTAACGTGTAATGCTTTTTCCTTTGAAGATGAATTTTATCTTCAAATTAAAGGGACTGCTATGGGAACTCGAATGGCACCTTCGTATGCCAACCTTTTCATGGGATTATTCGAGCAAAATTTTCTTCAAACGCAAAATTTAAAACCCATATTATGGTATAGATTTATTGACGACATAGTAATGATTTGGCCACACGGACAAACTACTCTAACAACTTCTTTCTTGACGACATAAATAATTTTGGCCCTTTGAATTTCACTCATACCATTTCTAAATCACAAATTATTTTCTTAGATGTTGATTTAACAATTTCCGAAGGTAAAATTAAAACCGCGATTCATATAAAACCTACAAATAAAGAACAGTATTTACACTTTGATAGCTGTCATCCATTTCACACCAAGAGATCCATTCCCTATTCAATGTCCATTCGCGGACACCGTTTAGTTAACAACAAAGAAAATTTAGATAAATATCTCAATAATCTAAAGCAATCTCTTCTTGAAAGAAAATACCCTGCTCCTCTATTGGATAAACATATTCTAAACTCTGAAGTGAAATATATACCAAAACCTAAAATTACTTCAAATAAAAATAATAATAATAATAAAATCTTTCTAAGCACCACTTATTTTCCTGGTGCTGAGAAACTGCGAGATATATTATCTGATTTATTCCCCATCATTTCTAATGATGCATCCACTAAGGATCTCTTAGATTCACCGCCAATTTTATCTTTCCGCAGACCACCTAATATTAGATCAATATTAAACAAAACAAAAAATAATCAAAATTTCTCTATTGGTAATAATACTTTTGGCCTTCAACCTTGTGGTCGTCCACGTTGTAAAACTTGTCCTCTGTTAGATCTAAGTCCTTTTTTTACCAGTCCAAATACTACTAATAGTTACAGGGTTCCCTTTCATTGCAGTTGTATTTCAAAAAATATAGTATATCAACTTCTGTGCAGGACTTGTGATGCCTTTTATATCGGTGAAACAACAACACCACTTAATATTAGACTAAATAATCATAGGGCTTGTGTAGGAAATGAAAGCCAACTCCCAATATCTTTGCATGCCAGGGCGCATAATTTATCTTTTGATCAATGTTTTAAAGTTAAAATAATAAAATGCCTTGGTGATAATGCGAAAGAAAGGGGCGTCAAATCTTGGGAATTAGCTTATATTTATATTTTAGGCGCTTGCAAAGGTTCCGGTCTCAATAGGCAAAATTAATAAGGTTTATCATATTATCATAATCATCAAATGCTTTTTATTTTAATTTATAATCATTCATTTAAAATAACGTTTTGCACGGTTGGTTATGGTACCTTAACTAAATCGTGTAAAATATTATTATTCCATTTCTTTTTGTTCGATTCCTTGAATTTAAATTTTCAACGAATTGTTCGATTTCAGAAATGTCACATATCTTGACGACGGCTGAGCCGAAATATTGATATACATTTTATAACAATCATTAATATTTAAGAAACACTAATCGCATATTATTTTCCAGCATTCATTCTCGTCTCGCATTGTTGTGTTGCCGCTGTAGGAAGCCATTTTGATCAGGTTCCAATACCACAGCAGGAACCAGATAAGTGCCCTTTCATTATTTTATCATTTCATTTATTTAGTAATAAACATAATTTCAATTTGAAAAAATAATATATATATATATATATATATATATATATATATATATATATATATATATATATATATATATATATATATATATATATATATATATATATATATATATATATATATATATATATATATATATATAAATATATATATATATATATATATATATATATATATATATATATATATATATATATATATATATATATATATATATATATATATATATATATATATATATATATATATATATATATATATATATATATATATATATATATATATATTTAAAATAAAATTAGTAAAAGCTACTTAAAAAGTAGCGAAGGAAATCCCAGCTTGTATTGGGAAATGCTTATGTTTGAATGAGATATACTTACGGATGTGCACGACTTTCGACGGTGCAATGTAAGTTTAAATCTCCTTTTGCAGTCGACTAACGATCACTATTCATCCATATATCTCATAAATAGGGCTTATCCTTATGCAACACAAAATACCTTCAATTGAGACGAATTAAGCGAAAAAATAACAAATTAAACTATTGGTCACTTCGGCAAAGCCGTTTTCCAAATGAAAGTGACATTACGAAATCATTCAAATTTCGAATGCTACCAACATTTAAAATATGATACAATTGGCTGAGTTTGTTATCAACGAGCCATTAAATCGAAATAAAAATAAAAAAACCTCCATATGCCCAATGAAATGAAAGAAGAAACTTCAATCTTAATTTCTGGCAGAGGAGTTTATAATAAAGATTGTATAATGTTATCAAAATAGGGTAAACCTATATAAAATTGTATAATATTAAAAAATTGTAAAGAAATATTGTAGAAAACAGTATAATATTGTTATATTTGATAAGGTTTGTTTGTGTTGCATAAGGATAAGCCCTATTTATGAGATATATGGATGAATAGTGATCGTTAGTCGACTGCAAAAGGACCTTTAAACTTACATTGCACCGTCGAAAGTCGTGCACATCCGTAAGTATATCTCATTCAAACATAAGCATTTCCCAATACAAGCTGAGATTTCCTTAGCTACTTTTTAAGTAGCTTTTACTAATTTTATTTTAAATAAAAACATCATCCTATAAACAAACCTTATCATATATATATATATATATATATATATATATATATATATATATATATATATATATATATATATATATATATATATATATATATATATATATATATATATATATATATATATATATATATATATATATATATATATATATATATATATATATATATATATATATATATATATATATATATATATATATATATATATATATATATATATATATATATATATATATATATATATTATATATATATATATATATATATATATATATATATATATATATATATATATATATATATATATATATATATATATATATATATATATATATATATATATATATATATATATATATATATATATATATATATATATATATATATATATATATATATATATATATATATATATATATATATATATATATATATATATATATATATATATATATATATATATATATATATATATATATATATATATATATATATATATATATATATATATAAATAAAAATAAATAAAACCCTATATCTCCAACCGTTCGTAGCACGTACTGCCAAGTTCCAGGCGACTAGTCGATACTTAGGCCTCAAACTTTTCAATAAATTGCCCGAAAGATTAAAAGAAATTAAAAACATCGATATTTTCAAGAGATCCATCCGAGTCTATCTGCTTAAAATCAACATGTATGCCCATAACGACTTCTTAAAATATTTTGAAAATACATAGCATCGTATCTACCCATTTAATCTAATACATATTATTTACCGTTAATTGTTTTGTTGTAAACTGTTATCATATAGTCTATGTTTTTGTAAATTGGTAAGTTTAAAACTATATATTGTATATCATCTCTTGTCTAAATTGAGTAACTAATTTAAGATTAATTACTGTCATTCCTACACAATTGTATGGTTGTATTGGAAATAAATACCTTTTACTTTTTTTTTTTTTTTTTACTTTATATTATATAATTTACAATAGAAAGACGTATTGCTAATAAGAATATACTTAAGTCAACCTTGGAAATTAATTATATTGCTCGTGGTACAGAGTGATATATTTCCATATTAAAATGTAATTATTAATAAGCGTACAGAAGGTGACAATTTTTGAGTATAATTTTAAATAATCGAGCGACTTCTATAGTTGCAATCCCATGATACATTGAGAAACTATATTTTAGACATTCGGAGTAAAAAAAAATATATTTTAATCACATATAAATAACTGCAAAATAAACAAAATATTCCATGAATTATTGCGGAATTTTCCTAATTAGTTTTAATCGTCATATGAATGAGCTGAATTTTGAGCTACTATATTGAAACCGATTCGAGCCCAGAGCAAGCGTTTTGAAAGAACTAGGATGGGATGTGGCCGTTGCCGATTGGTAACGTACTAATTTCGATCCATGAAACAAATTAAATAAAGAGACGAATTGTGTTAGTATTTAAAAATAAATTATCGCTAATTCATTAAAGATTATTTCAACCGATTTGATTTTAATTTTTGCAATTTGTTTGCACCTATAAAGTTAATTTTATACTTTAATACTAAACTTTTATCAATATCGATCGCTCTCCTCGCTCTCTAAAAAGTTTTGGTTCGAGTATGTTTAAAAATTATTTTAAATTCTCCAAACTCTAAAATGGCTTAATGGTGTTTACGGAAATGATGTTTTCGAAATTTAAATATAGCCAGAGTTAACAATGTGGAACAAATGAACGACGCTCATTTTAGCGAAAACATCATCAAAAACCAGATCAATGTGGATTTAATAACTACTTGAAAAGTAAACAACTGCCTAAAGGCCTCCCAAAAATAAAAATAATTAGAATCATTAAAGTTAATGGTTTGTAAAATATTTCACTAATTTGTGAATGGATCGATTATAGTTGAGAAAATATATATTGCTCAGAGAAATGTATATTAGAAAAGAGATTAAATTTTATTTTACTTGATAAGTGTTGTATAGCTTCGCCCACTTAGTAGGTATAACTATAATCGGATCCTATAGAAATATAAAAATATTGAGGTATAAGAGATTATTGAACGCATATGGCATTGTGTTGGCGATATTGACGTAGCGTCATAATTTAGGATTTTATAAATTACGTATATATATGAAATAATAACTATAAAATAATAACCATAATACTACCAACTACAATATATACATACATTCGAATTTTAAATACGAAATGTTTAAATTTAAATTAATTTGCCAATCCGCTGCATCAACAGTAAAATTATAGAGACCCATCATGGAAATCCAGGTCATCCAGGATTTGTTAAAACGTAACCTGAAACATAAACGCGTAGTTCGTTGACGAGGTGTTTATTGTGGACTTTAGCATTTGCCTGATTTCGGCCAGTCGCCCTCCAAAGTTTGGCTGGTCGTCGCTTACTTCGAGAATACAGTCGATGGGGGTGGGGAGGGGAGGGGGGCAGTATGATCTTCCTTGACAGGCCGTTAGTTACTTTATAATGTTAATACTTCTACTTTGACAGTAAGACACGCGGGTAACTGTGTCGATCTCCATGTGCAACCGTGATCTTCCATGCGTTAAACCAATGTCAGGGCTAATGGTTTCAGGACAGGAATAGTTAGCATTCCTTTTTTTTCTTGCTTAAATCTGCCTATGAGTCAGTTTGAATTAGTCTGCTGTTTACCTTTACACTTAGAAAAGCATCATCTTGGATTGGTTTATTACACATGGCCAGATTTAATCCATACAGCCTCCTGAGCGCACATAACTATCCAGACATTCGCCAGACTTATGGCGATCCTGCGTTTAAAAAAACAACCTCGTCGTCAGGATACTGGCCTGGCTAATTTCCTGTTCGCTTCTTTATTATTGAGGTGGAAAACGATCTATCCAGTTTTGGTCGCAATATGTTTGATGCGCAAGTATCGGAAACCATTTTCCAAGATAGAAATATTTTTGTTTACAGTTTTCCCCAGAGTCTTAAACGACGTCGACTTGAGAATGACACATTCGCGTATTTTTTTTTTCAGCAGCTGTTTTCGGTAGATCTTCAGTGTACACGTCAAATAGGAGAGGCGACATGACAGGTCCTACGCCATTGAGCAATATCTAGCAGCGACTTTTGACCCGTGGTGGACACTATACTTCCTGTTAGAAATCATATTTGCAATTGCAGCCTTCTCTCCATACAGTGCGATAAGCAGAAAAGAAGTCGCGAAATACAGATCCAGATTTATTTTTTTGATAAATAACAATCTCCAGATGAGCAGTGCTCCCAAGCAACTACTTCCAGGTCAAAACCCTGCTGGTTCTGGTTCCAGGAGTTTATCGATCTCTGGATATATTCCTCTCAGCATATGCATTTAAAATATTTATAGACTTCTGTCACCAAGGATATGTGTGTGTAGTTCTTTGAATCCGCTGCTATTTTTCTAAGTTTGAAGAATGCTAAGGCCTTCGATTCTAGCCATAATTTTGTTGGGCGAAAAATTGTTAACAATAATAATAAATACAAACGGAGCTGCCATGGAATTCACCGACCTGAGTCGGGCCCATCATAATACTATTTTTTTACACTTCTGGGGGGTGAGCAGTGGATTCCGGACTTACGAACCGGCTGTGGTAGGTTTAGGACAGCTGTCTTGCCACATGTGAGCGTACACCTTACCACCCATTCACTCCCCCTTTGAAACCATAGAATTTGAGATGCGCAAATCGCAGTTTTAGAATCGCAATCGCAGTTTTAGATGCGCAAATCGCAGTGATAACTTTCGGAGAAAGACGAATAAAATCATGAGATTAGACATCATTATTTGTAAATAGGGAGGTAAATGTACATATAATTTTGAAACTAAAGCTATTTTTTTTTCTAGTCGGTTAAAATTTGTACTCCGATATCGCTGCGTTCCAAGGTCCCATGCTAAATTTCCAAACATAAACCGGATCATAAACCATTATTAGCAATGAACACCAAAAATCTAATACGTTTTTAATTACCTGAAGGTTTGTCCAAGTTTATTTATCCGTTTTATCATATACTAGCTGTTGCCCGCGGTTTCGCATCGCGTAAAGTTTTTAATCGAGTTGGTAATTTAAGTAGGGTAGCGTTTATTTACCTCTTTAGACGCTACCTTTAGATATATAGTGCAAGAAGTCCCTTCAGATGCATGCTACCTATCTTGTAGAGCCACCCGCCGCCTTCCGCTGAAAGCTGGCCTTGCTGAGCCTGCCGCCGCGCCACGTTAGTAATTTTGTTGCACAAATTTACTTGCACGCGTTAGTAATTTCATGATATCTCTTAAATTATACCACCTAAAAACTTACAGTAAATGGCTAATTTAATCTCCATTTAACACCCATGATAATGAAATAACATATTTTTATAAGGATTCATATTTCATTTCTGATATCTTCTGTACTTATTTTTTATTTTTTTATTTTAGAGGCATAAAAGTGGTTATTGTAGTTTAAATATAAAAGTTGGATATATGTTGTCAAGGACTTTTTTATACATCTCTTTAATGTCTACGTTTTAGTCTTACATTGTTTTCACATATATCATACGTTTTCGTCAGTGCACGCCAATAAATCAACTCACCAGCTCATTTTTCTCCGACTTGATTTACAAATATCGTGATTTCTTATTGAAAACCAATATTTATCACAACAAAATGTATAGCATTTGTCGATAATGTAGCTTTTGTAAAAGAATTTTTGAAATCGGATGAGTAGTTTCGGAGATTACCTCCTATGTACATACAAATTTACAAAGTTACAAACATACAAACATACATACTTACAAATTTACTTCTTCATAATATTAATATAGATTTATAAAGCCTTTTCAAAAAAAAACCTTTGTCATAACTTTCTGTTCAAATATAAGGGGTAAAAGTTAAAAAAATATATACTCAGCTATAATTCCGTTCGGTAATCATTTTTATGCGCCAAAACATAATTTCATTCATTAATTTTTTACACGTATACAAAATCTATACAGTCAAATGACTTCTTAACTTTTTATTAAAATCATGGTTTTCAAAATTAATGAAAATATATTTACAAAATTATTTGAAATTTATTTCGAAATAATATTTTGTAGTAGAAATCACAGGAATCTAGCTATTTTTTTTTAAATGTATCACTGAATATCATTTGAATTTTGATTTAGAGCTCACCGTCAAACATTTAAATGCATTTATCTCAAAACAACGTTGCATTTATCTCAAACATGTAAATGCATTTATCTCAAAACAAATGCATTTATATCAATTTTTATATTTAACTCCTTTTCCACAAAGAGTAAATATACTTTTTAGAGGAAAAAAAATATTACTACTGAAAATTATTTTTCCATAAAAATTGTCATTTAATAGTGGTAATATGAAAACAAGCGTTTGCCAAAAACATTTAAATTAACATTAAAACACTTAAATTAAAGAGCAACACAAAATAATGTCTTTAAATTACATAGAAATATATTAGTATTATATTGATAGGAAAATAAAATATTAAGTTTTTATAAAATTTACGCTATATGGAGGAGCTTTAGAAAATATGCCATGATGGAACTTATCGGTGGGCATCTTCTTATTAGCAGGCTCTAGTCTATATCGTTGTAAAATCCCGCCAAAAAATAAATAAATGCAATTTTTCGCTAAAGCATCTCCTACGCATTTTCGCCTTCCTATTCCAAATGTCCTTATTTTTTCGGTGTTTATTAATTTATGCTTTTCATTAAGAAATCTTTCTGGTCGGAAAACATTAGGGTCACTCCAATATGCGATATTATAATGTAGAGACTCCACACTTACTAATACCGTAACGTTGCTTGGTATAACGTATTCACCTAAATTTACATCTTTCAGTGATCGTCTAGGTCCGATAATGTTTAACAACGCGTAACTTCTAGATATTTCATAAATTACTGCCATTGTATATGGTGTTTTGTCTCTGTCGTTAATTGTTAACTGTCTCTGACCAATTACTGCCTCGAGCTCGGATTGAACTTTTCTCTGAACTTCAGGGTGATGAACCATAGCAAGAAAGGCCAAGTTTAGATATTCAGATACAGTTGTAGATCCTGCAAAGAAGAAGTCCACACATACCATCAATAACTGATCATATGTAAAAGTTGAATTATCACCGCCTTTGTTAATTTCTGTTATATATGAATTTATCAAATTGTCTTTGTGGTCGGTCTCTAGTTGGTGGTCGGATATCATATCTGAAAAAAATGTGTATAATTCCGTATTGAGTTGCTTTATTAAGGTATATCCCGTTCTATTTGGCGCTATAAATCTCAGCCAAGGCATTTGATTCAGAATTCCTCCAGCAAAGTCAAACGCGTAGTTGCGCTTTTGCATAATACCGATCAAAGATTTAATGCGATCATTTTTCTTGTCTACTTTTTTTCCAGATAAATATAGCCATAATATACTGAGAAGGTTTGTGGATAGTAACGTCGGAATGTTGACATTAAAATTATTTTCCGATATCTCTTCGAGAATATCTCTCAATTCTTCCATAATGTAATCGTCCATGGTTGATTTTCCATATCCGTTACTCCTGAGATTTTTGGTGATGAACTGGCGATGCTCTTCCCAGAAGGGGCCGTCCACAAAAGTGATACCTTTGCGATGCCCCATCGTCCTTAACCGAAAGAAGAAGCCGTCCGGTCGGCCATCGAAAGCTTGATTTTTCAGAGCCATCAGTGATATTTCGTTAAATACGACCACCACTTTTTCATTGCCCAATTTCAATCCGAGAATATCCGTTTTGTACCTTTTCGCCAATTCCTGAAACGCAGCGTGTATATCGCCATTATGCGCCTTCTTTAATTTATTGACTATCAATGCGCTGCCGAGCCAAGGGAGCCAACCCGGTCCTGGTGGATAATTCAGCGGTTTCAACGTCGATACTATGCAATAATAAAAGCACACCGCAGCGATACACGTAAAGAGAAACCACAACATTCTCACTGTCCTTGTGATGCCGTTCTCTTAGTGTACGGCATGATGGTTTACAGTTATATAGATAATGCTATTCTGCATAATTCATTAGTATTTTGTTAAAATCCAGTGGTGCTCAATTAAATCCAGCGGCGCAATAAAGAAAAATAAGCTAAACAAAGAGAGATTTTTTGTACTAAAAAGAACAATACATAAGACAAATACACGTTTTAAAATTAAAATGCACCTATAAAGGACCTATTACTAGAGCGCATCTACCGGTGCACATATAGGGGGCTAGCACGAACACTAGGCTGGGAAAGGTAACCATATACACAAATAGCTATAAGATGAACGAAGGGACGAGCTGGAGCATACTCTCGCGACATAGATCAAACAATGACCAAATCACTGGGATTCCATGCCACAACTCTCCAAGCGGAAGCAATAGGAATTATAGCGGCAACAGGTGAGGCTGAAATAATGCATATACAATGTCAGCGTATTGGTATATGGGTATATGAGTATATGGCCGATCAGTGCTGCTGCAGTTACCAAAAATCAAAAGCTATCTTCAAAACTGGACAAGGAGTATCACTACTGAACGATAGATAACATAAGATAAGATAAATGTATTTATTTCCAATACCACCATAACAATTGTGTAGGAATGACATTAAATTAATCTTAAACTAGTTACTCAATTTAGTCAAAAGATGATATACAATATATAACTTTAAACTAACTTACCAGTTTACAAAAACAACGACTATCATAACAGTTTACAACAAAACAATTGACAATAAATCTGTATTAGATTAAATGGTTAGATACAATGCTATGAATTTTCATAATATTTTTAAAAGTCGTTATTAGCATACATGTTAATTTTAAGGAGATAAACTCGGATGGATCTCTTGAAAATATCAATGTTTTTAATCCCTTTTAATCTTTCAGGCAATTTATTAAAAATATAGGGATGCACTCCAGCACTGGCTGGAGTGCATCCCGCAAACGAATAGACTTAACCTGATATGGGTAAGAGGACACAGTGGGTATCAAGAATGAAAAAAGCAGATAGACTAGAGAGAAATGGCTAAGAGAGAAATGGATCACAATCGGACCCGAACCTATACTACCACAGGCAGGGGTAGACGAGAACTAGAGAACAAAACGACTGAAGGATGAGTAAAAGGCAGATGGATAACGGCAAAATGTAGGCCATGAACGAGAGCTATTCTAAGACCCAGCCTACGACTGACGAAGTACTGCTTGGGCCTCTCTAGAGCAAACTGAAGGTAGTAATCCCAGGAAAATACTTAGTAGATATGGCGGAACTAGGCGGGACACGACCTTCGTGGATTCCACGAGATGTGTAGCTAGCTGCAGGGCCCGCAATCATGAAAGTATGTACGAGTCGCGTTCAAAGGCTCCACGTGCAGAGCCAATTGCTGGTGTCGAACTACTGGCAACCAACCCCAAAACTCAATCATCATCATCATCATTATCACTAAAGAAATATCTTACAGTCGACCATTAGTGAAATCATTCCAGAACTGATTTGTCGACTGTTAATAAACTTTGCACAGTTTCGAAATTTTGTCGGACTAAATCCGCAGGCATCTCTTCCACATTCAACCGGTGCTTCCTCGGGCTGAGCTTTAACATATGTATATAATATTTCGCTCAATGTTGCAAAGAAAAAAACTGTCAAATTTTGGTTTTAAGAAATCATTAACAATTCAGAGAAAGACATCAAACGTAGCACAAATTTCCCATCTTACCAACTTTTTATACTCGTAATTTACCATAGACGGACTTATTGGCTACAAAGAATTTAATCGAGCAACCTTAGAAATTAATTATATTGCTCGAGGTCTTTGGTGATATGTTTTTATATCAAAATCTAATTATTAATGAGAAACAAATGCGAGTTTTGCGAATAATTATCGAGAGTCCTCAAGAATTGAAATCTCTTAGGATACATTGAGAAACTATTATAATCACCCGGAGTAATTAATATTTTAATTGTTTGAACCACAAATTACCCAATAAAAATAAAAATCTTGCATTTACCTTTAACATAATATGTATCGCTCAAAATTAAACTTTTCCAGTTTTAGAACGGTTAGAACAAGATTTTTTTTTTAATAAATTCGGTCTATCTGTCTGTCAGTCCAAAGCATCTAGATATCAAGAACGCGTTACCAAACTTCCGAAATTCTTCAATGATAAGAGCTGATTAGATATAGAATTTTGTGCATAAGATGGATAAATGTGTTGACATACAAACGGACCTCTTTGAAATTGCTCTTGTAAATTGGTCGATTCTCGTAATATTGAAATAATAATACGAGAATCGATCAATTTTGGACACGTTTTGCAAAAGAAACCATTAGAGTTGATACAAATTTTGTTTGCCGATTGGTAAAGTACTAATTTTGACACACTGGAAAAAATAAAAAACAGATACAATTTGTGCTATTGTATAGAAATGAATTATTGATAATATATTATAGATTCTTTTAACCGATTTGGTTTTTTTTTAAATATATTTGTACCTGTCCCGTTAATTTTATACGTTATTACTAAACATTTAACAACAACGATGATTGCGAATGAAACGATCCCACTATGCTTTCCCTCGAAACCGTTTGTGGTAAAATAAGTGAAAAATTGTTATGATTACTCCAATGATTATTATTTTGATTCCTAGAATAACGAGAATCACAATAATTCGATAATAAAAAAATACAAATTAAAAAAAACCTAAGCAGTTTTGGAACGTAGGGGGCCATTTAGCAATATCACAGTGACTTTTTGACCATCGTGATGGACATTATACTTGCTATTAGAAATCATAGTTTCAACAGAAGCCCTCTTTCCATACAATGTCATAAGCAGAATAGAAGTCGAGAAATACAGATCCAGATTATTTTTTTTGATAAAATCCATTGTCCACGTGAGCAGTGATTCCAAGGACCTGATTAAAGCAATTACTTTTAGGACAAAACCCTGCATGTTCTGGTAGCAGGAGCTTTTCGATCTCTGGATATATTCTTGTCAGCATGTCTGTTCAAAATATTTATAGGCTTTAGATACCAGAATGTATCTTCTGTCTGAGGTTCTTTGGGTCTACTGGTGATTTCTCGAGTATGAGGATTGATACGGCCTTGGATTTTAGCCATACCTTCGGTGGCGCGTGGGTTTAAATTATAAGGGATATAAAATAATATTTTTTTAAACCAGGTGGTACATTTCGCATTTAGGACACCAAAGAATATTACATCATTCTTTGTAAATGTTGAGGTAAAAATAAATATAAAATTAAACTAAAGCCATCCAAAAAATTTACTTCGGTACCTATACCAACATAGATAATACTACGTATACCAACATGGATATATATTGGTATACGTAATACAATCTACCTTTTTCAGAGGGCCAACATTTCATAACAGCTTGATTGTATGCATTCACACAAGTATAATCGTTGATTTGCACCGACTTTTATAGATGTGACACAGAAGCCGGTTATTGTGATAGAGTGTGCGGAATTGGACGCATCAGGGTCCCTCAGTTAGGCGGCTATTGTATTCACTATATGGGCCCTTGTTCGTTATTGGCAAAGGTTTATCATCGGCTACCACCCGCTCTATACAAATAATATTGTTACCTCAATAAGCGACCCCGTATTTCAGTCTCTGACAGTTATATACTAATATTATATTTTGATATGATTATGCAGGAAGTAAGTATTGTACTCGAGAATTTGTCTGTTCTGTATATTGTATTATTTTATAAGTTAGGATTAAAAAGGGATAGACTGAAAACTATATTAATTTTGATATTCATTTATATTTGTAAATGATCGAAAACATGAAAATAAATAACAAAAAGACAACAATCAAAAGAAATATCAATGATACGGTATATAGATACTATGACACATCAGTACACACTAACCAGTCTACACAGTAAACAGTACATACTGTTTGACTAATTAAACGTCAGCATTTGCATACATAAATTAAAATTGATAAGTGGTTGAAACGACATTGAACAAAACAATAAATTGATTCGTAAAACTAAGTTACATATTACTTCAATATAAAATTTATTCTGTATGGAAATGCCTTAGAAATAAGTCCGTACTGCAATTTATCTGAAGGCATTTGTCCACCATAAGGTTCCACCCGATATCGTTGCAAAATCCCACAAAAGATTATAAAAATATAATTTTTTGCCAGAGCATCGCCTAAACATCTCCTTTTTCCATGTCCAAACGTAAGGACCTTTTCAGTGTTTATTAATTTATTACATTCGTTAAGAAATCTTTCTGGACGGAAGACTTCAGGTTCATTCCAGAATGTGCTTCCAGTATTTAGTGATTTTACACTTACTAATACGGTCGCATCCTTCGGTATTATGTATCCATCCAAATTCACATCTTTCAATGATCGCCTGGGTCCAATGATGTTTACCATGTTGTAAAATCTGGATATTTCATAAATGACTGCTTGTATGTAGGGTGCGTTTTTCCGGTCATTAATGCTTATTTGTCTGTCACCGATGACTGACTCGAGTTCGGATTGTACTTTTATCTGAACATCAGGATAGCGAAGCATCGCAAGAAATGCCAGGTTCAAATATTCCGTGGTCGTTATTGAACCAGCGATGAAAAAGTCGACACATACCATCATTAATTGATCATCCGTAAAGATTGAATTTTCGCCATCTTGGTTAATTTCAGCTATGTACGCATTTATTAAATCGTCTTTGTTCCCGCTTTCGCTGTTCGCTTTGTGGTCCGTAATAATATCTGTGAATAGCTTGCATAATTCTGCGTTTATCTGATTGATTAAGTTGTAGCCAGTGTATTTGGGTGCTATGAATCTGAGCCAAGGCATTTGATTCAAAGTCCCTCCGGACATGTCAAAAGCATTGTTGCGTCTTTGCATAATTCTGACCAACATCTTAATGCTGTTAGCACTTCTGCCTAAAGGTTTTCCAGAAAGAAACACCCATAAAATATTAATTATGCTCGTCGATAGAAGTTTGCTTATTTCAACGTTTATGCTATTCCTTGAAATTTCCTGTAGTATGACTGTTAATTCTTCCAGAATAAAATCGTCCATGGTCGATTTTCCATATCCGTTCTGCCTGAGATTTTTTGAGATGAACTGACGATGCTGCTCCCAGAAAGGTCCGTCTACCAAAGTGATGCCCTTTCGATGACCCATCGTCCTTAGGCGAATGAAAAAATTGTCAGGTCGGCCGTCGAACGCTTGATTTTGCAGAACGTTTATAGACGTTTCATTAAAAACCACAACCACAATTTGTTTACCCAGTTTCAATCCGAGAACATCCGTGTTGTAGTTTTTTGCCAATTCTTCGCATGCGGCGTGCATGTCATTATCGTATTTCTTTTTTAGCTTATTAACTATTAGGGCGCTGCCAAGCCACGGTAGCCACGCTGGCCCTGGTGGATATTTTTTCGGCTTTAACGTCATTTGGACGCAATAAAAACACATCACGGTGAAAATTAATATAAACCACCACATTCTGATGCACAACGTTTACTAATACAATAAATAAAGACAAGAGAGACATATGTTTTCGTTCAATTATAATTATTCAGTGGTTTCCAACTTAAATAAAAAAATACATAAATATTTCATTGTAAATTCAAATGAAGCAAATAGTCGCATCTTAGAAGTGGTATAATTTCATGAGGAAGAGAAAAATACCTTAAGAAGACTGTGTCGAGAAGAAGGCTGTACTGTTGCAGAACAACAGTGGTGGGAGGAAGTGAAGGGGTGGGAGGAACAGCAGGGGTGGGAGGAAGGGAGAGAGGGATTGGGAGGGGAGAGGGACAGAGAGAGAGAGAGAGAGAGAGAATTGAGTATCCTCTCCAAATATATAGCATCTTTGCAGTGGAGGTCATCTGTTATTTCTGTGACAATGAAAACGCAGCTGTTACCCATGGTCACATCCACTCCTATTTTAAACGGCACATGTTAAAAAAAATCATACAATAAATTATACAAGGAACTATACAGGTTAAACTTTACAAGGAAACGAATACATGCACCTCAAAATTTAAAAATAATAGCAATTATCTTGGTCTTAAATATTTCTATAATTTGCCACATAACATTAAAATATGTTTTACTTAATAAATAAATTAAAATACAAACTGAGCTGCCATGGAATTTAATCCCGGAGTCGGGCCTATCATAATATGTAGGTACTATTATTACTTCTGGAGAGGGAAAGGTGGATTACGGACTAACGACCGTCTGTGGTAGGTTTAGGACGGTTGTCTTGCCACATGTGAGCATACACATAACCACCTATTTACCCTTCCCTTCGAAGCCATAGAATTTGAGATGCGAAAATCGCGGTTTTAGATATTTTTTTCTAAGAAGCATTTGATTATTTTCCTGAAGGGCAGGCCACGAGCGCCAACTTCCACCGCGTGAAGGTGAACAGTGAAGCCGTTGCTGGTAAAAAACTTTTGCGAGATCATGGTATTTATTTAGATTGTAGTCTAGTGGTCTTTTGGGATATTTGATCCCACGGAGTAGGTTTAAAATTTAATTACGTAAATATATTTTATTAAAATGTTCATAAAGCTTGAGAATAAAAATTGGAAAAATATTATAACCATTTGTTTTCAGTGAATTATGTATGGCTAATCTGTATGATTACATTTTAATATATTTTAACCTTTTCTGACCAATTCCTTTTTATTTTTAATTCTGCTTAAAAACATGATATGTACCTACCTACTTTCGGAAGAAAATGTTATACAAAAAAAAACTAATTAAAAAATAAATTATGGCACAAAAATAGTGTTTGATTATTTTAATACTTATTTTATTGGATTATTTTGGGATAAAAAATATTTTCATGATCTATTTAATGGGTAGAATCACCCCTGAAAATTTTGTGCGCAATTAAAATTCCACGGTGTATTTCTAATTCTCATTTTAATTTTATTGCAATTTATATAAATTTTATTTATGGCAAAAAACGAATTACGAAAAGCAATCATCCTAGGGCCCGCCCCTATTATTCATCGGCAAAATAAATACGTCGAGTCATATCGCGATGCCCTTTGTAGAGCAATCTGCATTCTCTCGCAATATTACAGTTGATTGATGCCATAAATTTCTCGGCCAGATGCGGGTTCTCTCATTGCTTATTTTTCATCTCGTTGCTAGTGCATCGTTCTTAATGGAAACGGTTGATTCACCTCGACGTTTATTCAGCGAAACGTATCAAGTTTGCACAGCTGCGAATGTGCAGTCGCACCGTATTGAAACAATTGCCGGTTTTTATAAATGCAATGAAATGTTCCAACAGACCTTTTAATTTCTCGGATGAAACGATGGCAATATTTCACGAGCAACGTAAATACCTTTTTAAGTTTTTGTAAAAAAATATTATTATTACGCGAATATTCCGTCAGTGTTATTGGTACTTCTTAGTAATAATAATAGTAGCAAATAGTAGTAGTAGTAAACGGAGTGGGGGGCTTGTTTCCAGCCCTTGATGTCACCTGGATCTATAAGATATTTTATAACTACCCACTTTGTGATTGGGTCAGTGGTCAGCTAGTATCCCGGTACTGCTTACCAGTCCAAGCAGATCACTGACCTTCAAGTTGGGCAGATCGCTGGGTTTGAGAAAGGCTCGACCCAGCAAACAGTGTCTTTTTGTGGGAAGGCCTGGGCAGCGACCAACGATGTGTATACTGTCTTCAGATTCTTCGCCATATGTTCGGCAGTCCTTGCTTTCGGTCAAACCAAGGTTGAATAGATCTGCTCTAAGGGTCGTGTGTCCGGTAAGGAGAATGATAGTGGTTCTGAGGTTCTTCTTTATCATGTCAAGTAGGTCCTCGGTTTTCTTTTAAAGTGGTTGCTCCATCATGGCTTTTACCTGGCGACCTCTCTGGCTCTGTTTCCAGGATGCCGATATTCCTGCTCCAAGCAGCCTCTAATGATTTTCTTACCTATAGCAAAGGGGACCCCAACAACTGGCTCCACCGGGCATTACAGTGTGCCCAGTTTTGCCAGTCTGTCGGCCTCTTCGTTGACGGGTATCCCTTGATGGCCCGGTATCCATATTAAGGTGATTTTGTTGGCTTTTCCCAATTTGTTGAGCCATTCCATGCTGTCAGAGCAGATGAAGCTTTTTTTATTTTTTACCTCAACTCGACTTTAGAGTTTTATGGATTCCAATATGGCAAACACCTCGGCTTGGAAAACCGTGGCATATTGTCTAATGAGGATGCTGATTCTGTGGTTGGTTTTGGGTCCATATAAGCCTGTCCCAAAACGTCCATTTGTTCCTGATCCGTCGGTGAACCAGGCGTCCGCGCTGTGGCTTTGAAGGACTTTGACTGCGGATTCTTCCAGTCTTCCCTAATAGGGGTTAGGATTTTATAGGATTTCTCTAACACATTTTTTTTAGTAGTCGATCCTGGGTCAGGGTGAATGGGCTTTTGTGGAGGAGGTTTAGCTCAAGTTGATTGTGCCCTCCTAGCTTCCACTCTCTCTAACACTTCAGTCTCTATGCTGTAAGTCTAGCGGAGTGAATTATGAGCTTGTCCAGAGGCGGGCAGCAGAGTACCACCCCTAATCCCTCTGTTGGGGTCGTCTTCATGACGCCAGTTGCAACCCTAAGGTAGTTGAAGGTAACATTGAAGGCTTTTCAGCATGTTTTTTGTCTCGGGCTTTTCCGCCCTGGACCACCAGACTATTGCTGCATAGGTTAGTCTAGGCAGCAGTACTGTCCTGTAGAGCCTTAAGGCGACCCTTGGTTTGAACCTCCAGGTTTTTCCCATGGCTCTTTTGCACATCCACAAAGAGGCATAGAAGCTTGTTCTCTTGCGCTCGAGGTAGTGTTTCCAATTAAGCTTTGGGTCTAGATAGAATCCAAGGTATTTGACTGCTGTTGCGTATTTTATCTCCTTATCCCAGAGCTTGAGACACTAAACGGGTTCTGGTTTGTATTTTTTTGTGAAAATCATGGCCTTGGTCTTGCTTGGATTAGCAGACAAACCTCTAGCCTGGCACCAGTCTTGGGTGGTCTAAAGTGCTTTGCCCATGAGCTCCTTAAGTATTGATAGGAAGTTTTCTCTTGCCACTATGGCCACGTCATCAGCGTAGCCGTGAACAGAGAAGCCTTGGTTTTGTAGATCTATTAGAAGTTTGTCTACAACGATGCTTCACAAGAGGGGGGAGATGACTCCACCTTGTGGACAGACCTTCGCTGGGATTCCCGTGATGGAGGTGTCGCCTTGATAGTAATAGTAACAAAAAATAGTAATAATAATTAATTAAATTAAATAATTACTTTAAATATTATATAATAATTTTGTGTCCTTACCTATGAAATTACTAGTCTATAAAGGAAATTAAAGGCCAAAAACTTTGGATCAAAAATATATATTTGAATAATAGAAATACTATATTGTAGGCCATTAGGGTACTATACTAC
The DNA here is from genome assembly GCA_944548615.1 of Micropterix aruncella. Taxonomy (NCBI): domain Eukaryota; kingdom Metazoa; phylum Arthropoda; class Insecta; order Lepidoptera; family Micropterigidae; genus Micropterix; species Micropterix aruncella. The sequence goes on along the minus strand of OX155952.1, from coordinate 26,390,877 downwards.
CCTAATGGCCCGTATTCCGTTTTTCGAAGGGTTTAAACTAAGCTGGTGCTAAAAATTAGAAATTTAATCCCCTTCGTTATTTTATTGGTATTCCGTTTCATCCGGCTTTAAATTTTAAAATTTTCCACTTTGTCTATGGCCGTTCCAAAGCGGGGTCCCAAATTTTAACAGATCGGTCACTTGCTCGCCCGCCCGCCGTCGCCTCTACACCACAGGCTGATTGTCGCCACGTCTTTGTTTGTTTTAAAATATACAAATATACAAGATTAATTAATTAATCAAAGATTGCTTACGGTAATTGGCGCTCATCATCTCTTCTTCAATTTAAAAGCCAATTCTAAGCAAACATCTTTGAAATGGCGACAAAAGTCTTCAAAAATCACGGGAGAAACAAGAGCTATACGGCTGTCTAACGCAGACTGCTCGATTTAGACCGCTCTTAGTTAAGACCCCGAACAGCACTTATCCGCCATGACACTTGTAGAAACGAAATACGGAAAAGGGTCTAGCTAGACGGTGCTTAACTTCAATTTAAGCGCCTGATGAGCGCTATATAAGCCCGCTCCAGTTAGGACCCATGAAATGGAATACCAAAATGTCAGTTCAAAATTAGGCGACGTTTTAGCGTGTTTTTAGACCTAAAGTTAGGCACCTGCGAGAAACGGAATACGGGTCATTATATATGCAGATTTGTAATTTTAACGGCAGTTGCTTAATTCCTCTGCTGTAAAACTCTCGTGGACATAAACCAGAGGCGTTTTTTACCGACTCTTCGTATTTGATTTTTCCCTTGTAAAAAGCTATCTAAATTCTGAAAAAAAATAAAGTCTATTAGTGCAAGACCTGGCAAGTACGGTGGGTGACCAAAAGTCTACAGCCGCAACTCCTGCAACTTTGTGACTGTTTGCAGTGAAATCTGTGACTATACATTTTCACGCAGAAGCAGTGGCGATGAGCGATGACCAGGCTCGGTTGTTAAATCACAAGCATCTTCATTATTGTTTGCAGTTCTTAACAGTACACATTTACGTAACTGTATAGCCAGATTGTAAGAAGCTGTAAAAGAAAACACCGGCACAGTATCTCATATTTGATAATAATGCAACCATAGTAAAGTTGCAAAACGAAAATATTTGAAATTGGACTTGCACTTTCTACATCAGGAATTGCAGCTACGTTATTGGAAGGCGATCGAACAGCTCATTCAATACTCAAGTTGCCGTTGAATATTCAAATCAAGGAAACTTCAACTTGCAACCTTGCAACCTTTCCAAGAACTGTGCAATGGGCAAAGATTTGTAGTAATACAAATCGATCGTTAGGGATGGGGGGGAAGTGGGTTAGGGGGGGTTAGAGTTTGTGGGGGGGGTATTCGTGGGAGAGGGGGTTGGAAGAGGCTGGAGTTGGGTGGGGGGGAGTGGGGGCTGGAGTTTGGAAGGGAGGGGAGGTTAGGAGGGAGGTGGGGTGTGAGTAAGGGTGTGGTGTAGTTTAAGGGGGTTAGGGGGTTGATGGAATTGGCGCGAGGAGGGGGGATATGGGGGGAGTTAGTTTTGGCGCGGGAAGGGGAGTTGTCTGATTGCCGGGAAAAAAAAAATATTTGTTTACATATGTAATGATCTGAAAATCATCACATGATCGCTTAGCAGCTCTAAGCTAACCGGAAATAGATTAATCGAATTTTTAAAATTAAATTGTACTTTAAAAAGATCATAGTGACATCTAGCGATTTAATTAGGAACTAAACTTGACAGATGAAGAATGTCAGTTGCTAAACTATAGAGTGCAGTGCCAGCGTCACATAAATAAAGGGGTTTTGAGTGGTTCTTGAGAGTTAAGGACATCATTAGGGGTTTAAATATAGACAATCAGGAATATTTGGCAAGAAATTAGCATATTTTGAGATTTTTACGAAAAATCGACGTAAATATCAATAATTGACAAATAGACAATAGAAGCATGTTTATGGTCTTAAAAAAATCGACCGATTGGTTTTTCAAAGAAATATAAAAAGGGGTTCATTAAATAGTAGGAATTATGGGAGAATTAATAGCAATATTGATAAAGTCATTTGAAGAACATTTAATTTATTATTAAGAGAAATTGGAAAACATAATCGACATCGATGGAAGAAAGCCGAATTAATGAAATTAAAAGAATTTTTCACCAAATAATTGCCAGTCAAAATAAAATTTAATAGTTAAAATGAGGAAATTTAGAAACACTTAATTAAAATAGAGGAATTACTAGATAAAAATACTATCAATAAATAAAATTGAAATAAAATAGTTATATTATTTCGCTTTCAAATGCGAAAGCGGAAACGACGCGAAAGAAAGGCGGCAAGATTAAGTCAAAGTATGAAGATTTCCCGCCGAATATGAAACATCAATTTCTCATAATACGTAAAATAAATACTTAAAATCATATATAGAATTAGAAGCACGAATTATCGTTAAGAAATTCGCTTGTTACCAATGTGGCAGAGCGTTATTTAACGAAAAAATAGATAAATCAGATCGTTTTGTGATTGATTAGTCAATAGTTGTGGGTTAAATTACTAAAAAAAGGATATATCGATAAGGGTGTTATAAAAGGGATGGACGCGTTGCTTCCGGCATCCATTAAGAAATTTTAGTTGCACGCACAAAAGCTGCGAAAGTTTGGGAAAGAAAAGTATATCTTGGGGCTCAGATGTGAGAATAAACAGTTTAAAATAAGGGCACTGAGATGCTGTGAAGCATCTTAGTGCCCAGTTCATTTAAATTCGTATAAAGTGTACAGATCGTATATCACAGAAACGCTTTATCGCACTCGTCATTGAGGCGCTTTTTACAAAGACACTAAAAACGAACAAATAATTGAAAATCCAGTGCTAAAAATGTGAATCGAGAGAGCTACGCGAGTTGGCATGTAAAAATCCAACATTTCAAATAAAATAGAAGTACGAGATTTCGTCGGGTTGCAATACGGAAATTATATCAAAGATGGCGACGAGGCAAAGTCAGACCAATATGTCACAACATTGCGAGCGTTCTTCGGAGGTGCATAACATAGCGGTGAAATACAATTAACATTTGACGAAAACGCAGTAACGGCTTGAAATTGCAGTACGATAGCGAAGCGGTTGAGGTTTCTAAACGGACATTCGTCTTGGTGATGGCAGATTTCTAGAAAGGCGACACGCATCGAAGAAATTGACATTAGTTATAAGTGCATAATGTGAATGCAGCTGTAAATACGGGGAAGTATAGCCGAGAGTCATTGTCGGCAAAGATGTACTAAAAATATGTAAGTTTATTTGCCGAAGCTGGCGTTATTTAATTATTTGGGCCGAAGCTAGCAACCAATATTGTCATTGTTGTATATTTTTTTGGGGTTATAAATATTCGAGTTTTGTGGGTTTGTTGAAATTATTAGAATGTTAAGTAGTTGTAACGTAAAAGCGTGATTTCTACATATTTGCACGTTAACTAAAAATGAGGCATTTAACATCGATTGGTATGAATAGTCGTTGATAGTTCTACGAGGTAAACCTCTAGTCAGACTATTATTTAATTTGGAAGAGAGTTAGCCTTTGCTAACTCCATTGATTTAGACATCAGCCATTATATAAATGTGCTTTTAATTTGGAAACTAGTTAAGGAAACATTCGAATTATACTGAATGTTAGAATAAGATTAAAGATAAGGAAATTGTAGATTATATTAAGGTTTTTTTGTTTTGACTGATCGATGGGGTTTCAAGGATAACGGGGAGGGAATAGTATTAATAGAAATAATAGAACGAAAACCATATGGACATTCAGTGGACTGAATGGTAACCAGGTCGTAGTTTATATCGGGCATTAGCGACTGCGGTCATTTAAATTCATTATATTACTGGAACGCCATCGACTAGTTGACAGTGTGTTAGTTTATAAGTAATGTTATTGTTGTATGTAAACATTACGATTCATGTTTCAATATAAATTGACATTGAACACATTTAAATAAATAAAGGATTAGAATCTAATTGTCGAATTTCACGACGGAGATTTAAACTCATGCATTATCAATATTAATATTATTTTATTAACAATCGACTGAACGCAGCCATTGTTGTCATCGACAAATGATCGATCGAAAATAACTCAAAGAATAAATTGTAAATATTTTGTGGTGAATTAGGCGCTCATTATTATAAATATAATTCACAATAATAGTACTTAAACTAAATAGAAAAAGTTATAATTTTAATTGTTTAAATATGCATTTTGGTTTAATATATGGATTATTAATTGGAGAAGATTTGTTTCATTGAGGAAGTAAATACAAAGAGGGAAATTATTAGGCAAGGTATTGGAAGCCTATCCCTCTTGAAGGTAATATTATCACTGTCGCTGTATGGTGGTAACATATTGAAATAGATATAGTAAAATCTTCTCTACAAATGACGTCCCAATGTGGTGGGCCAATAGACTTTGAAAGTATCTTAACATAACATAGAGAATATAAAATCATAACTCACAGATAGAAATAGAAGTGAGAAGTAGTAGTAAAAATCAACTCTACATATGCCGTCCCAACGTGTGGGGCCTTGATAGATTCTAAATAAAATAAATAGTAAATTATTTTCGATCGATTGTAATTTGGGCATTTAATAAATAAGAAATATAGAAACATGAATCGTGTAATATAACTGTATATTTAGCATTGCGAATTGTTGATATATTGTATATGTGTGTTGTTTTCTAGAAATCTGCCTATATACATAATTTAACGTTTATTGTACATTATGTACACATGTTGACTGCATTCGTCGTAATTAAATCAACGATTAAAATAGTACCTCGGGAATAAAAATAGTTTAAAATAAAAATAAACAAATTTGATTGGTAATTAATTTTATTAAAATTAGGCTGAAAATAAAATAAATTAAAATAATTGTAATCAGGACGCCGCGGATACCTTTGGCACGATAGCAATCGTCAACCTTTTGCTTTGAATAAAATATAATAAATTAAATTCGTTTAATTAAAAATAAAATAAATTGAATTAGTTTTGAATCAAAATAAAATAAATTAATTAAATTCGTTTAATCAATAATAAAATAAAATAAAATAAATTCGTTTAAATAAAAAAATCAAATAAATTAAATTTATTTTGAATCAAAATAAAAATAAATAAAATAAATTAATTAAATTTATTTAAATTAAAATAAAATAAATTAAATACGACAAATAAATTAAGAATAGACGTAGACATCATAATGTCTCAAACAGCTTCGTCATCGAAAAAACGAAGGCTGGAGAGAGATATATCTCAGGGACGTGTAGAACCATTGTTTGGAATTAGGCAGAAAGAAGATTTTTATAACACTGTGTCTCAATGGAACCTGGATGTAGACCAGGAAAATACGAATAGAGAATTCGATGGCTGGGAGGGGGTCGTCGGTTCGCAATTTTAATAATACCCTAAATAGTAATGATATGGATCAGAGACCTTATATTTATGTAAGGTTAAATAATTTTAAATTAAAAGCATTAGTAGATACAGGCTCTTCTGTTAATATAATAGGGAGAAAATATATAACATTATTTCAGGGTTGTGCGTTTGATAACAAATGCAATAATATACAATTGATGTCGGCGGATGGTACGATACAGAATATTATAGGAGAATTGAATATAGATATCAAATATGAGGACGTTTGCCGACGTTTAAAATACATACTTAGTAAATACATACTTAAAATACTTACTTATATATAAAATCGGAAGGTAAAGCCATAGGGCGATGCCACATAAAAGATATGGTAAAAATTAGTAAGGGGTGATTAAAGAACCTTACGATTCTATCGGTTGAGTGATTAGTTGTAGAAGCTCAATAAATTATGGGGAGTATAAAAAAAAAACTCACGGTTTTGTTGATGGTATGTTTTGTGGTTGTCATAGCATTATAATATTATTATATTGGCTGTCATGGCGGTTATTATTATTTTATTGAGAGAATGACCGGCAGATTATTTTGAATATCAGAGTTATTGATTGTAGCGGGGTGTGTGTTCTTGTGTATGTATTGTATTATTATTATACCAACATAATAAATATTTTAACACGATATATCAAACATTAGATTTCATCATTTTTCAAGTTATAAATTACATTACAGATAATATCATTATCCTGTTCCTTTCTAGTAATAGATATCCTATCCATCATCCTATCACATTCCTATCCTACCATTCTATCATACACTACCTATCCTATCACATTCCTTATTTCTATTCCATTACCAAGTCTTAATAGCAACAAATCATTAATGCCATACACCAAAAGCAGTATACAATAAATCAGAAATATTTTAATTACAATACATATTAGCTTACACAATTAGTTGAGCATATAGTTTTAATTTTTATCACATTAGAATCACACATTATTGCATATATATATATATAGCATACAGTTACATTTACTAAACATATTATCCATTGATACTTATATGTATGAGAGAATGCACCTCGTGAAATCGTTGAGTTGTAAAATATTATTAATAAGCTGACAGTTTTTTTCATTTGGGTATCTAGTGGAGTGATATTGTTTTGCAAAATTGGGGAAGAGTTATATCAAAGAGAGCGTTGTGTTGTTTGAATCTCTTCGTTTTAAGCAACAAGTATTCCTTTCCTATCCTATCCTATCTTATCCTAAATCCTATCCTAATCACCTACAACTTGTTGTCCAATCATTCCTACCTAAAGCGAAGAAATACAAGCGAACACGTTTAGGAATCTCATTAGTGTAATAAGTTTTTTTGTTTGTTTGAACTAAATGGCAAAGCAGTATCGGGATACGATTATTATATTAGAGAAAAGATTCCAAAGTATTATTAGTGAAGTCGATGGATTATTGTTATTGATAAAGTTGGTTGATCGTTATATTATTGAGGCTGTATAGGGCCAGATTAAAATCATTATTATAATTATTATAAAATATATTTTTGGAATTGAGTTATAGTGCTATATAGAAAGCGACTATAAGATGAATGAAGAGTCATATTAATATTGGTATTTAGTATAGAATGGATGGTGGTATTGTCGACGTCTCGCTATATTAGAGCGGGATGAAGAAATTAGAATCGAAAAATAGCGCTAATTTTTAGAGCGACTATAATATTTATGGGAATTTTTATCTGAAGTGGGCGGTCTTCGGAGTTGGAGCCACTGCTCGGGTCCATGTTTTGTTTTGTATTGGTAACTTGCGAGGGAGTATATATGGAGGTCTCGGCAAGGTTGAGGTCGCACCTCAACGCGTGATCCTGATCAGATCTACGCTTTTGGACGAGTTGACACCCAGAGTCGGATATGGTCTAGATTCGACAGGGAGGAGCTCAGATACCCAATGGGATTATTATTATTAAGGTGGCATTATGGTTACATGCACCAAGGGGGTTATTATGGGGTTGCGAAATTAGAATAGACCGGATATTGATTTAGTTTATGTTATGAAGGAGATAAATAGTAGCGATCCAGGAGGGTGAGAGTAGGTGGACGATAAATACATTTGTTAATTAGTAAACCAACATAAGTTGTGATGAAGGAGGGGATTGATTTTGGTATGAAGATAGAATGAAAGGCGCTGTGAACGTGGGAGGTATGCAAGGCGGTGAAAGGATAAATTCAGTTTCCAAATTCTGAAATAACGAATGAGAGTTAGAAACCATTTACAGTGTACGTTAAAATCACAAACAATAGACTAGTGAAGAACCTATTAACAATCGTCAGGTTATCTAACTTGAGATTGTGTCTAAGTAAATAGCAGAAGGACAAGCCCAGCGTGAAATAGCATACTATATTAAATAAAAAAATACTAAGCGACTAGTTGGGACAATGTCACGATTTTTTTAAAATCTAGAACATTAAGGGACGACCAGAGCCTGTTCAAGTGCATTGTTCTGACTTAGGCATATTCAAACTATTTTTTTTGAAGAGTTAGACAGTTAAAATGTTCACCATCGAGGACTCGGGAGAAATCCTAATTGAGCGGAGTGGGTGAACGGAGAATAAATAAACGGAATCAATTTAAATTTTGCAACGGAGAGAAATATTATAATTATTATATTGACGTATTGAGATTATTTATAGATTGGTCGATAGAACAGAGCAAGTAGGTGGAGACATGGTCGAGGACTCGGGTTTATTTCCTAATTGAGCGGACGCATGTTGAAGCGAAAGAGAGGAGGGGAAGTTGGAATATATTATATAAATTTTAAAATTTGCAACAGGAGTGTTTGGAATCTTCATCATTATTATTATTATAGGTATCATATTATTGAGGTGAGATATAGAGGAGAAAGTGAGAAATTATATTAAAAGTATTATCATTAAAAGATCTGGGTTAGGAGATTGGTATTATATGGAAACAAGATAGAAATTATAGACTTGAAGAGGGAAGGCAAGCCACAAAACATATCGTAAGGGTACGTGAATTAAAAGTAAAATATTATCATAACATTATAGTACAAAACATATCGTAAAGGTACGTGAATTAAACGTAAAATATTATAATTAACATATAGCACAAAACATATCGTAAGGGTACGTGAATTAAAAGTAAAATATTATCATAACATTATAGTACAAAACATATCGTAAAGGTACGTGAATTAAACGTAAAATATTATAATTAACATATAGCACAAAACATATTGTAAGGGTACGTGAATTAAAAGTAAAATATTATCATAACATTATAGTACAAAACATATCGTAAAGGTACGTGAATTAAACGTAAAATATTATAATTAACATATAGCACAAAACACATCGTAAAGGTACGTGAATTAAACATAAACTATTATCATTGACATTATAGTACAAACATATCGTAGGAGTTACATAGTTATTTCTATAAAATTATTAACATTAATATTATATTACAAACATCATGAATAAGCGGTTGGAGATTGAACAGATAACAAGAAAGATATGTGATATGATTGCTTGAGGGCAAGCAGAGATTTTGGGAGGGGGTATTGTAATGATCTGAAAATCATCACATGATCGCTTAGCAGCTCTAAGCTAACCGGAAATAGATTAATCGAATTTTTAAAATTAAATTGTACTTTAAAAAGATCATAGTGACATCTAGCGATTTAATTAGGAACTAAACTTGACAGATGAAGAATGTCAGTTGCTAAACTATAGAGTGCAGTGCCAGCGTCACATAAATAAAGGGGTTTTGAGTGGTTCTTGAGAGTTAAGGACATCATTAGGGGTTTAAATATAGACAATCAGGAATATTTGGCAAGAAATTAGCATATTTTGAGATTTTTACTAAAAATCGACGTAAATATCAATAATTGACAAATAGACAATAGAAGCATGTTTATGGTCTTAAAAAAATCGACCGATTGGTTTTTCAAAGAAATATAAAAAGGGGTTCATTAAATAGTAGGAATTATGGGAGAATTAATAGCAATATTGATAAAGTCATTTGAAGAACATTTAATTTATTATTAAGAGAAATTGGAAAACATAATCGACATCGATGGAAGAAAGCCGAATTAATGAAATTAAAAGAATTTTTCACCAAATAATTGCCAGTCAAAATAAAATTTAATAGTTAAAATGAGGAAATTTAGAAACACTTAATTAAAATAGAGGAATTACTAGATAAAAATACTATCAATAAATAAAATTGAAATAAAATAGTTATATTATTTCGCTTTCAAATGCGAAAGCGGAAACGACGCGAAAGAAAGGCGGCAAGATTAAGTCAAAGTATGAAGATTTCCCGCCGAATATGAAACATCAATTTCTCATAATACGTAAAATAAATACTTAAAATCATATATAGAATTAGAAGCACGAATTATCGTTAAGAAATTCGCTTGTTACCAATGTGGCAGAGCGTTATTTAACGAAAAAATAGATAAATCAGATCGTTTTGTGATTGATTAGTCAATAGTTGTGGGTTAAATTACTAAAAAAAGGATATATCGATAAGGGTGTTATAAAAGGGATGGACGCGTTGCTTCCGGCATCCATTAAGAAATTTTAGTTGCACGCACAAAAGCTGCGAAAGTTTGGGAAAGAAAAGTATATCTTGGGGCTCAGATGTGAGAATAAACAGTTTAAAATAAGGGCACTGAGATGCTGTGAAGCATCTTAGTGCCCAGTTCATTTAAATTCGTATAAAGTGTACAGATCGTATATCACAGAAACGCTTTATCGCACTCGTCATTGAGGCGCTTTTTACAAAGACACTAAAAACGAACAAATAATTGAAAATCCAGTGCTAAAAATGTGAATCGAGAGAGCTACGCGAGTTGGCATGTAAAAATCCAACATTTCAAATAAAATAGAAGTACGAGATTTCGTCTGGTTGCAATACGGAAATTATATCAAAGATGGCGACGAGGCAAAGTCAGACCAATATGTCACAACATTGCGAGCGTTCTTCGGAGGTGCATAACATAGCGGTGAAATACAATTAACATTTGACGAAAACGCAGTAACGGCTTGAAATTGCAGTACGATAGCGAAGCGGTTGAGGTTTCTAAACGGACATTCGTCTTGGTGATGGCAGATTTCTAGAAAGGCGACACGCATCGAAGAAATTGACATTAGTTATAAGTGCATAATGTGAATGCAGCTGTAAATACGGGGAAGTATAGCCGAGAGTCATTGTCGGCAAAGATGTACTAAAAATATGTAAGTTTATTTGCCGAAGCTGGCGTTATTTAATTATTTGGGCCGAAGCTAGCAACCAATATTGTCATTGTTGTATATTTTTTTGGGGTTATAAATATTCGAGTTTTGTGGGTTTGTTGAAATTATTAGAATGTTAAGTAGTTGTAACGTAAAAGCGTGATTTCTACATATTTGCACGTTAACTAAAAATGAGGCATTTAACATCGATTGGTATGAATAGTCGTTGATAGTTCTACGAGGTAAACCTCTAGTCAGACTATTATTTAATTTGGAAGAGAGTTAGCCTTTGCTAACTCCATTGATTTAGACATCAGCCATTATATAAATGTGCTTTTAATTTGGAAACTAGTTAAGGAAACATTCGAATTATACTGAATGTTAGAATAAGATTAAAGATAAGGAAATTGTAGATTATATTAAGGTTTTTTTGTTTTGACTGATCGATGGGGTTTCAAGGATAACGGGGAGGGAATAGTATTAATAGAAATAATAGAACGAAAACCATATGGACATTCAGTGGACTGAATGGTAACCAGGTCGTAGTTTATATCGGGCATTAGCGACTGCGGTCATTTAAATTCATTATATTACTGGAACGCCATCGACTAGTTGACAGTGTGTTAGTTTATAAGTAATGTTATTGTTGTATGTAAACATTACGATTCATGTTTCAATATAAATTGACATTGAACACATTTAAATAAATAAAGGATTAGAATCTAATTGTCGAATTTCACGACGGAGATTTAAACTCATGCATTATCAATATTAATATTATTTTATTAACAATCGACTGAACGCAGCCATTGTTGTCATCGACAAATGATCGATCGAAAATAACTCAAAGAATAAATTGTAAATATTTTGTGGTGAATTAGGCGCTCATTATTATAAATATAATTCACAATAATAGTACTTAAACTAAATAGAAAAAGTTATAATTTTAATTGTTTAAATATGCATTTTGGTTTAATATATGGATTATTAATTGGAGAAGATTTGTTTCATTGAGGAAGTAAATACAAAGAGGGAAATTATTAGGCAAGGTATTGGAAGCCTATCCCTCTTGAAGGTAATATTATCACTGTCGCTGTATGGTGGTAACATATTGAAATAGATATAGTAAAATCTTCTCTACAAATGACGTCCCAATGTGGTGGGCCAATAGACTTTGAAAGTATCTTAACATAACATAGAGAATATAAAATCATAACTCACAGATAGAAATAGAAGTGAGAAGTAGTAGTAAAAATCAACTCTACACATATTTCAATTGATTTCACAAATTCCTAAAACGATCACCAACAAATTTATTGAAATTTAGACAGGAAAACGCCTGTCGGTCAGCTATTAGTAAATAAACTAAAATTTGTACGAATAATTTAAAAACATTTTTTAAAACAATACAAAATTGAATATATTATATAATTTACAGTAATATTCATCTAGTCACAGCATTAAGTTTATCTGTTGAGTTTATATCTAATTGCATACTGTGAAATGCGGCAAATTGAATTCCACGCTGAGCACTGAACTACGGGCAGACAGAATTTAGCAATTAAAATTTGCAATTATAATTACGGTAAAATAATTGTTCTCTGTCGCATATGTTTATGATTAGTTCAAAGCATGATATGCTAGCTGGACATTAAAGGGAGAAATCAGGCGGCGTGGATCCTATCCTATATCCTATTATTACAAACACTTTGCAAAAGCTCAACAAACTCTGCTTTTTTGTTGCCCTTATCTGAGAATAGCCAAACTTATGACTCTCGCAGCAATTGTATAGTGTCTCAATCGCTAAAGTTACAAGCTACGGCGATGTATTGTTTTTGTTCTCGCGCTGATATTGTTTTTGAGGAAATCTCGGTGTTTTCGGATAGTTTCTACGAAAATGAAAAATTATTATCGTTTAAAGTTTCCGTAGCAGAAAAACCGATGGAAAAACCGGTATGATAACATTCGTCAAGGGAGATTTAACGATGGTATTTGATACTTTTCTTCCGCTCAAGTAGCAAAATACGCTTGGAAGGTGTTTTCGTTTCTTGCCCATACAATATTTGAATTTATGTTATATAATACTTTTCTGCGAGAAATCGTTTTTTAAACAACGATCATATAATATAATATCTCGTGCAATCACTGGGCTCGATTGCGTTTCTTCGTGAACTAATATCGGAAATGAGTTCATGTAGCGAGACGTGAGACGTAACGAGACGTGTCAAGACGTGTCGAGACGTAACGAGACGTGTAACCAGACGTGAGATGTGAGACATGTGATTTTGTGGAATTTAACGTGGTCCGGGGAAATATTTTTACATGATCAGAATCAGTGTGCCGAATATATTCGGGTGACTTTGAAACACCTTTAATGCAGAACTATTAGCCTAAACTGCATATATACCAATAAAATATACCTCAAATAATAAGGAATTCCAAACACCTTTTGCATTTTACCGCTAAGTCTTGAAACTCGTCGCCAAAATGCGATTTGCTAAGTGCCCTCCTCGAAACAAGATTCGTGTATCGGGGCAGAGACAAATAGAACTCCTCTGTAAAATCGCATTAGGAACGACGTTTTCAGGAAAAACTCTGTTTCATTGCGGCTGCAAATGAGATTCTTCGCTGATAGTCGAAATAGTTGGCCAGTCGGATGTAGTATCACTGAGAAAACCTAAGAAATACTGGGATAAAGCGCGTTAAAGAGTTTTTAATTATCGGGAATTTCATATGCGGTCAATATTACAATTTTTATTTGTGATTTGTCACTAGGTGATTGCTTTAATCGTATATTCCGTGCTTGATACACACTTTTATATATGTACATATCAACATATTATATCACGGATAATGCGGTGCCAAACCAACGATCGCAAGAATTTTAAAATGTGTTTACCATTTTAATATAGAACTAATAAAGACACGAGAATATACTATAAAATATTGTTGCGTATTAGGTAGGTTGAATTAAATAGTATTTAAGCGAATGCGCCCTGTGATGCGCTGGTTTGTGCGCCATCCCATCCCATACAAATAGCCAAGCTCGCCTCCCCCGCGCGCACCCTCCGCAACGTCACCCATACCACCGTTTACACTCAATAGTTAGCTCTGGGAAGAGTGCATGTATTGGAAAAAAAAAATAGTATAGTGACGCGCGCCGCTTGTGTGCTGCGTTGTAAGCAAGACAAAAATCGCATTTTGACTGTGATTCGTAAGGTAGGTTTATTTACTTTGTAATTACATTTTGGTATTTTATTCGGATTATTTTATTTGTTATTTAACAGCTTACAGAATGAAAATTTCGATATCCTATATACCAAATAAACAATTTTGTTTACTTTTTGAGAATTCAGGGAGAAGACGGCTTTTTGGAGGTTTGGCAAACAACTTCGAATACGGTAACATATCACGAGGATAGACGTAAAGTTCGAAATGATCAATTTGATTCCAATGAGAAGAAACACATTTTTATACGAAATTGTTGATATTTTAATCATGCAGATTGCAGGTTGGAGCGGTTTCATCGTTCCGGAAAATAGAATATTTCGATTTATTAAACCGACAAAAATTCAACGAATGCAAACAAACAAACATATTTCCGAAAGAATTGATAAATAATCTAATAAAATCATAACCTGACGTTTGTGAAAAGAGTACCTACATTAAAAAATTAATTGACTGCTATACGCAAGTTCTGAAAAACTTCAATGTCCTATTGCCAAAACCAAACATAGTGAACTCAGTGCACCTAAAAAATTAGATATAGCCTACGACGGTTTACTCTGGATAGAGTCGAAAAATATTTCTCGGACTTTTAAGCAGGTATATAGGCTTTCAAAACTGATCATAAACATATTGCCCCCGACCTGAAAGGGTCTCACCTCTCCGCGTACTCTACAATTTTTAATCTCAGTTGTCCACAAATTCTTAGTTGTCCACCTACATTTCATTTATGTTTTATCAGAACTATAACATTTTCTTTTACGAAACTTGAATATACGATTTTACGCCATTAATATTTTATCCACTTATACTATTAGACGAATATTCAATGATCTATTAAAATATACTTTTTGTAAACTTACAACTTGTTGTTAATTTTATTCTTCTACAATGTTATCGGGTATAAACCAACTATAAAACCCATATACCTGAAAGTTTCAGATGATAAAACGTTAACACACATACAATATTTTATGATACTTAATATAAAAATCCAACCACTTTACAAGTACTTTACTCATAATAAAGTTTTACTCGTAATAAAGTAAACCACACACCACACATCAAAAGCAATATTTCATGTAATTAAATCTTTATTTGCGCTGTTATTTATGAATACTGAACAATACTGTCGTGAATTTTGTGGTAAAATATATTGGGTAGGTAATAATATCTAATACAATATTAAAAGGGAATCTGAAAAATGTGAACATCTGACAAAAATATGAACAATATGGCAAAAGAGGACAAGAAATATAGAAGAACACCACAGCATGATAAGAACTGGAAGAAAATGGATTGGAAAATAGTCAATGTATACATAAGGTACCCAATGTATACAATGTATACATAATAGTCAATGTATACATAAGGTAACCAATGTATACGTAAGGTGGCGACTGAAACGATTGAGAAACGGAAATCATTATTACTTGCAGCGAAAAAAGAATGGATAAAAAACGCGACAATAATTAGTCTTACATGTATATGTTTATATGTATATGTTATGTCATATGTTTTATAATGTAAATGCATATACAGTATTTATCTATGTATGTATTATTCTAATATGTTTTAATATAATTTTATATAACTTATAATACGTAGATTGTCAGAGATATAACTTATACTAATACTTACATTGATGCGAGAAATGGTTCCACCAGGAGTGCGTGTCATCTGCGTGTGAGCGATTGCGTTTGCTTGGCGCTCTGCGTCCTATGGCAGATTCCAAATGATAGAATTAACTTCCAGTCTGCTTCTCAATATGGAGACAGAGAGCAAACAATTGGAGGTGTCGACTACAACAGGCGAACACGTCACCTCAGGAAGTTTTAACGATATTGATCGTTCTGTCTCCCTTGAGGTGAGCGTAGAAGACTTAGGGACGAAACAGTCCACTGTCTAGTTACGCCACACGTCCGTAAGAAGCCAAGGTCTTACCCCGAGGCACCGAGACACAAACAGCGGGCCGACCTCGCGCCCTCACTTCCAGTTTCGGCCAGATTTATCCGGCCTCCCAACTGGTTACGGATTCGAGGTCGCTTACGCGGTCCTCTCCCTTACGTAGCGGTGATTCGGTGTCTACCAAATCTATCGAGTTGGGCAAAGGACGCCGTGGCGTCCTTTGACCGACTGTTCACCTGGTATCGGGTGGCCGATTAGTCGTTTTAAGAGCGGTTTCTGTAAGGTTAACAACCACCCCCGCTCTATAGGAAACAAACCCGTTTCCAGACTCTCCCGGTTATTATTCGGAATGCATAGTCGATTGGCTGACGCTGCACGATGCGCAAACCGTCCAGGAGCGCCCGACGGACGATTTCCGAGGGAACTGGGCCGCAGGCACAGGGTCCTACTTGGACTCGCACTCCTGCGCGGAGGCTACCGGATGGGTGGCTGACCTGTGAGTTGGGCCAACCTTAACACATGGGTCTTAATGGCCCAACTGCACTGGCCCCATTAGCACTCATGTAGAGCAAACAATTCGAGCAGCTCAAATGATGAGCCACTTGCCTACAATGATTATGTAGGCTGGCTCTATATCCTGTATCGACTGAGGAGGTAGACAAGTGCATAGATTCTCTTAAGAACAAAAAGTCAGCGGGTTTAGATGAAATTCCAACCTGTATTATTAAATCTTATAAAAACATTTTTGCACCATGCCTAACGCGCCTATTTAATCTAAGTTTTGCTAACGGAGTATTTCCCGACGTTTATAAAGTGGCAAAAATTGTACCTTTGTTTAAAAAAGGAGAGGCAAGTAATATCGAAAACTATCGTCCTGTGGCGTTATTAAATAATTTTTCAAAGATTCTTGAAAAAAATATAGAAAATAGATTAAACAAATTCATGGAAAAAATTGCGGTACTGACAAACAACCAATACGGATTTAGGAAAAACAAATCTACACAAGATGCAGTGTTGTCCGCATGTAGAATTATTCAAATTAGTCGCAATGACAAGATGTTTTCTTCTGGTATTTTCTGTGATTTAAGCAGAGCGTTTGATTGCGTTGACATCGAGCTGTTGCTGGAGAAGCTGCATCACTACGGCATTCGAGGAGTGGCTAATTCCCTGTTAAAGTCTTATTTACAAAATAGACAGCAAAACGTGGAAATCAGGACTATCAATGGCTATAATGAAATTATAAGTCGACCCCAAGTAAAACTGATAAACATGGGTGTACCTCAGGGTTCGATCTTGGGTCCATTACTCTTTACTTTATACACCAATGACTTATCTATGAATATAAGCATAGCCAAAACCATACAATTTGCTGACGACACAACGTGCGTACTTGAAGGTGATACATTAGCAAACATGGAGGAACGAATTAACGTTACCCTTCACGAGTTAGAAGACTGGGACTTGGTTAATTTTTCAAGTAAAAAAAAACAACCAACATAAAACTCAATTTCCCTATAGAAAAAGTAGAATCTAATAGATTCCTAGGTATTTATATGGATGAGAATATGTCTTGTGGAGTACACAGGGACCAGCTTAGGGCCAAGCTATCTTCCGCCTGCTATGCTATATCTAAGATAAGAAACATTATGGAAGAAAAGGAGGTTATTGGAGCATATTATGCATTGGTGGAATCTCATTTGAGATATGGTATATTGTTGTGGGGTAATTCTATAAATATAACGGATATTTTCATACTGCAAAAGAGGGCGGTGAGACAAATCAGAGGTATAGGACAAAGAGAATCATGCAAACCTCTTTTTAATACACTGCGTATTCTCACCGTTTTTGGTATATATGTTCATGAGTGTTTGTGCGAGTTTTACAAACACAAAAACAGTTATGTAACGCACGCTGACATGCATTACCATGATACAAGGAATAAATCCCTATACGTCCAGGCATTGCACCCATCAACTACTGAATTCCAGCGTACTTCTCATTACATAAGCCTCAATTTTTATAATAAATTACCAGAAAACATGAAAAATATTGAAAATTATGACAAATTCAGGAAAGAGACGAAAAAATATTTAATTGAGAAATCCTTATATGACCTTAAGGAATTTTTATATATATATATATATATATATATATATATATATATATATATATATATATATATATATATATATATATATATATATATATATATATATATATATATATATATATATATATATATATATATATATATATATATATATATATATATATATATATATATATATATATATATATATATATATATATATATATATATATATATATTGTGACATATATAGTTGGGGGATACCTTTGGTGACCTATAGAATCTATAGTAACCTGTAGAAACTAGAATCACCTTAGTAAAAGTCACTTGTTTTTATTAGAATTCGATTTATTGGGATCTTAGTCCCCATTACGAGAATATAAAGAAAGTGGAAACTAGAATCATTGAAAGTAGAGCAAAAGACGTGCGAACCTTATCCAGGGTCGGCTTACCAAGTATTGGATTTTAGAACACTTATTGGATTGTAGCACGTGGGGACACGGGAATGTAGGATGTGACGATCTTCGACGGAGTCGCGTTTCTTTTCGGCTGGCCGATCCCCGTTCTTCCTCTTCCCGCTCTACGCCGTGCTTTCCCACGGGAGACGGCGGCTGATGTACATGCGACGGGCGGCACTCTCGTACGTGCGATGATGCTTACGTTGGTCGCGGTCGACCGTCTTGCGATTCGGTAGGTAGATCGGCAGGAATGGTCCAACGGAGAAGATTAATCCGATAGGAGAATCCCTGTAATTACACAGGAGCAATAAGTGGGAGAGAAGGAAAATGAGGAGTCAGTTTGCCCAATCCTAGGGAGTCGGCTCACTCTTCAATCCATCCCTTCCCAACCGAACGGATAAGGATTCATCTTGTATCTAAATATTGAACAACCGCTTCAAAACTCACCGGGTTAATTTATCTGATTACGTGCACCACGGGATTCTCAATTAATATCGACCGCACCAGCTGAATTGCGAATTCGAAAAAGAAAGGGCGGAAACATGGCCGTCTAATGATGGATTCTTACTCGACTCGTTTAGGCTTCCGGTGCTTAATTTACATTTATTTTATTAATTTGAATAATTGTTACAGTATTTTTATAAAATACTAGATTTAATTTCTAGTTGAGCGGATCTGATTTAATGTGGCTAAGTGTCCGCGTTTTTACGTACGGAATTTAATTACCAATGTTAATCATGATTTTGTGTATTAAAAATTGTATAATACCCAAATAAATTATTGTATTAATTTTCCTAGCATCCTGGTTTATAATTTGATCTTTCTTTATTTTTACCGACTTAATTAAAATTATTCTTTTTCCTAAAATCCATTTTCATAACTGAATACAAGATTTACTTGTGGCAATCGACTAGCCGACAATGGATTCGGTGTCAAATGTACGCTTGTAGATACTACGATAGTCGTACGTCGTATATGACCGTCCTAGCTTGCAAAGCTTGTGAATTGCATCAAGATGGCGCTGCATGCATCTTATGCGTGTGTATTGTTGTTTACTTAAAGTGCAATGCGAATTTATCGGGGTAAACAGCAATCGTGTCACAATCCCCCCGCCTCGAACCGAAAATTCACGGAAGCAGCGGAATTTTCGCCTTATTCACGTAAGTAGATAACATCCAACATTCCTACACGCTTCCCAAGTTTGACAGCTTTAAGCACGCGCTGATTCTAACCTGTGAACTCACATGACTCTGGGTCAACGATGTGCCCCTCACGCGTCCGACCCGGGATCCAATCCTTCCTTATTCTATTCAAGGATAAGCCCTTATTCGATTCAAGGAACCTACTTTTAAGGATTAGCCCAAGAAGAACGTTGAACAGCTCGGTAATTAATCTTTCATACAAGCTCTTACATTCTTTCAATCATAAATCTCTGCACTCATCACCATCTATAATACGGTAGCCAATCTAATAGGCATACCGATCCTTTCATTCGACACTGAAACCCTAAATAATGTGTGCTACTGTGTCACACCAATTTCGTTGACACCTCATCGAAGCCTCACTTTCCTGCCTAGAACGCTTTGCTGCACTGCTACTTAAATAAAACTTTACTTTTCAGAACGAACGCATTGTCGCATTGGTTCCACTGAAACTGCGGCAACCTGTTGTGTGCACTGGACTTATATTCGATAATGTTCCAGTCTAACTACACCAACCTAATAACAACCACCATATAATGTTTGTGGATATGATGAATAACATCACAACAGAAATTGCTTCATGGATTACATTCGGAAAACAACACTATGACGTATAAAATAATCAAAACAAAACGCTCACTATACAAGTCGCTGAACAACCACCGAATGACAAGGTAAACCATTCATTTCTAAAGAAATGAAGAAATTTTTTGAGGAGCATAAAATTCCCCAAATATTTAACACCCCATTTTATACCCCTCAGGTCAACCCCGTAGAAAGATATAATCGTACTCTAAGTACCATGCTATGCGCTTACGTGGGTAGATATCATAAATCCTGGGACATACATTTACCTGAGTTCCAGTATGCGTTGAATTCTGCCAAATCCGAATCTAGTCGTTTCAGTCCGAACTTTTTAGTTTTCGGTCGGGAACTGGTAACATCCGGCGAGGTTTATTCCGCAATGACGGCAGCGGAAACGCAAGCTGTCCTCATGTCACCGGAAGATTTTTTTTTATTTTTTTTTTTTTTTTTTTTTTTTTTTTTTTATACGTCATAGTGTTGTTTTCCGAATGTAATCCATGAAGCAATTTCTGTTGTGATGTTATTCATCATATCCACAAACATTATATGGTGGTTGTTATTAGGTTGGTGTAGTTAGACTGGAACATTATCGAATATAAGTCCAGTGCACACAACAGGTTGCCGCAGTTTCAGTGGAACCAATGCGACAATGCGTTCGTTCTGAAAAGTAAAGTTTTATTTAAGTAGCAGTGCAGCAAAGCGTTCTAGGCAGGAAAGTGAGGCTTCGATGAGGTGTCAACGAAATTGGTGTGACACAGTAGCACACATTATTTAGGGTTTCAGTGTCGAATGAAAGGATCGGTATGCCTATTAGATTGGCTACCGTATTATAGATGGTGATGAGTGCAGAGATTTATGATTGAAAGAATGTAAGAGCTTGTATGAAAGATTAATTACCGAGCTGTTCAACGTTCTTCTTGGGCTAATCCTTAAAAGTAGGTTCCTTGAATCGAATAAGGGCTTATCCTTGAATAGAATAAGGAATATATATATATATATATATATATATATATATATATATATATATATATATATATATATATATATATATATATATATATATATATATATATATATATATATATATATATATATATATATATATATATATATATATATATATATATATATATATATATATATATATATATATATATATATATATATATATATATATATATATATATATATATATATATATATATATATGTATATGTATATATGTGTGTGTATGTATATGTGTATGTATATGTGTATATATATATATATATATGTATATATATATGTATATATATATATATATATATATATATATATATATATATATATATATATATATATATATATATATATATATATATATATATATATATATATATATATATATATATATATATATATATATATATATATATATATATATATATATATATATATATATATATATATATATATATATATATATATATATATATATATATATATATATATATATATATATATATATATATATATATATATATATATATATATATATATATATATATATATATATATGTATGTATGTGTGTATATGTATATATGTATATATGTATGTATATATATATATGTATATGTGTGTGTATGTATGTGCATATATGTGTATGTGTGTGTATATATGTATATATATTTGTGTGTATATATGAAAATTCCTTGGTAAGTTTTTTAAATAGCGCATATGTTTTTATATTTTCTAATTCCTCTGGTAACCTGTTATAAAATGTTATGCTTCTGTATTGAGTTGTCCTTTGAAATTGTGATGTTGCAGGTATTGAATTATGAGTTTACATCGATTTGTGCCATGTATTGTGGGAATGTATTTGGGCAAGAGCTTTGTGCTTTCCTTTATTTTTGTTTTTGTGGAACTCGCGCGGGCTTTCGTGAGTAGGTATGACATAAGCGGTGGGGATCTTTAGTTCACGAAATAGTGGTTTGCAAGATTCTCTCCTATTTAATCCGCGTATTGCTCTCACGGCTCTTTTTTGTAAAATAAATACCTCTTTAATATCAGTGGCATTTGCCCGCAATAGGATCCGATGTCCCAAGTGGGATTCGGCCGGAGAATGGTATGCACTCTCAATTTCCTTTTCGTCCAATATCTTTCTCGATATGGATACCGCATAGCGGGCTTAACACAATTTTGGTTTGGGCTGGTCTATGTGGGTTTTCCGTGACATGTTTTCGTCGGTGTAAGTTCCTGGAAATTTAGTGGACTTGGCAATCTCGATAGAGTAATTTAACTGTTTTTCTTTTTTATTTGAGAAGTTTATCAACACTGCTTTGCTTAAATTGGCGACATCGGGTTCACTCTAAACTAATCATTTACTTCAAAAAGTGTTTCGCTTGTTGGATCCTCCATTTTTGTTCTACAGTCTCTTTCAAGAATGCACGTGGTGTCATCTGCAAGTTGGACAGTCTTGGCACAAGTTATGTTAGTTGCTAAATCGTTACAATAGAGTTTGAAGAGGAGAGGTCCTAATGTTGAGCCCTGAGGCACACCGATGTTTACTATTTCACAACTCGATTGCTCAGCCTTTTCCTCAATTCCATCAATTATTTTAATCTCCACCACTTGCTGCCTGTTTTGTGGGTACGATTTAATGAGTGAATTGGCCACTCATCTAATTCCATAATGGTTTAGCTTGTCTACCAGGGTATTGATGTTTATACAGTCGAATGCTTTGCTTAGATCGCAGAACTTTTATACACTTTTTTTATACACTGTTAGCTTAGATCGCAGAACTTTTTATACACTTTTTTTATAATTTGACATGTAATTTCATTTGTAGAAATACTATTTTTTGTAATTTCGTAATGTTATTATATATATAATATTTTTTTGTAATGTAATTTCTATACCCAGATCGGGTTTATGAAAATAAAATTTTCTCATTTCTTATTTCTTATTTCTTGGCAGTTGACCCTAATTGCAATAGCGGTCGCCGACGCCGCTCGACGACGACAAGGATCTGGCTCTCCGAAAGCATGAAAATGACATGCGTCCTGTCATGGATTTCATCACTATGTCATCACCGCCGGTGGTGAACGGTTTCGTGCAGCTTGGGCCACAAGATCCATTTTGTTCTCGGATCGGCTCAACTCACGATTCAGCTCCTATATAGCCTCCTCGAGTGTCAGGCCTCAGAGCTGGGGGCGGGTTTCTCCCGGCGGGATTGCATACCGGCGCCACTGGACGGTTTGCGCACCGGTCGGCGAAGCCAATCGGTTGTGCATTCTGACTAATTGCTGAAGGGGTCTGGAGACTATGGAAATACACTGTTTCCTAAGCAGCGGGGGTGGATGTTGACCTGTTGTCATGCCACTCTTGAAAATTATCTTGGGCCACTCGATCCCGTGTGGCACTACGGGCAAAGAACGCACAGATCCGCGATAAATTCTAACAGAATTACCGCTGTAATACAACAGGTAGAGGTCGCGTAAGCGACTTCGGACCCGTAACCAGTCGGGAGGACGGAGGTATCTGAAGGTTAATTTCAGACGGAGATATCCTGCCATAACTGGTAGTTACGGGGGGTGAGGCTGCCCGCTGGGTTACCTTTACCGGTGCCTCGCCGTAAGGCGTCGGTCTCTATCGGGTTGCTGGTGAACTAGACAGTAGGTTGTCTTGTCCGCAAGTCTTCTACGCTCATCCAATGGCTGACCAGCCTGGGGTGACGGGTTCGCCCGTCATAGTCGACACTGCCCTACTATGTCATCACTGCCATCAACATGGATTAACCTCAAATTGTGAAAGGCATTCCATCTACATATATACGGCATCCATAGAAATTCACAAGCCTGCCATGGTCTTGCCATGTGCCGAAACAGTTTTGAATTATTAGATTATTAGATCAAATTATTAGAAAACATTAGACATGGTGCAGACCTAATAGTGCCACTGATGCTATCAACAACAAGATTGAAGGCATAGGGATACAAATTCGATCGTTGCGTAATTCCAGACCGAGTGAAGTACAAGAATGAAACAAAACTGCTGTGTTGAACGAATTGCTGATGGTTGCTGAGCTAGTCAGCGAAGAGCAAAAGGAGCTTTGGAGAGAAACCGAAGGAGACTAACAGTTTCTTAGCAGGATATGATTGCCGACATAATCAAATATAATAATGACAATAACGAAATAAAGTCTTTCTTGAAAAGGTATCTTGAACAATGGCGGGTTTATCACACGAAGGCAATCTCTCACAGCCAACCATATAGTCATTGAGAGCGTTTCCGGGTAGTTGAATATATGGAAACCAATATTTGAATGAAATTAAATACAAAACAAAATAATACGAAGTCACAGGCAAGTGAGAGTAAGAATGACGAGGGTGAAAGCGCTACACTTAGTGAGAGAGTAAATCCTTTTCCAGAAGAAACTTAAGCGAGTAACTGAACGCGTCAGGTATTTGGAGGCAACTGGTTTCATAATCGAGCTGCATGGACAGAGAAGGACCAATAATAATATGTCGTATTGTGGTTTAGAATGCCAAAAATATTATACTGACTTGACGGCAATGACAGACCGTGACTTCCTAGCAGAGTGACTTCCAATATTCAGATGTGGTGGGATCGTTCAGCACATTATGATTGTTGAGCACATGGATTTCTACGATTTCGAATCTGTAACCATCGCAAGCTATTCCGAGAGGCTGAGAAGTGATCTTATTTGTGCAGGTTAAATACAAAACTCAACAAGACATCTTGTAGGCGATGCAGTTTATTAGGAATTCCTTAATTTGTATCGAGGTATGCAAATCAAGACGAAAACCATTCTAGAAATGTAATTGTTCATAATTTTTATAATACATTAAGTAGATAATTGAAATATTTAGATATGCAAAAAAACGTATATCTGTAATAACATTGTGGATATTTTTTAGTCCTACCAGTTTCGCACTTGGTAGTTCTACTAAAAATAAAGTATTATTTTGTATTACTCACCAGCACTCCAAGGTGGAGAAATATACCTACGTATAATTCAGCAATTGAATTGACAGTAACGCGTCGTATTAATATATAACGGAGAATTTTCGAAACATTTGTTCATGGGATCTGAGATCCCCGCGGGATTACAGATCCTTAGGAACTTGGAACTTCTAGTCCTTGGGAAATAGTTCTTGGGAACTTGTTCCGCAACACGTTCGAGGCAATGCCCCCAAATGAATACGCCGACGTAGCTACAATATAAATATGTAATGTAGCTAGGTATATAGTAATTATATCCTATATGTCATAATGAATATCAGTAACTAGAGGCGGGCCCGGGCCTTTTGTTTAATTTTGCACCGAGGATTTTTATAGTTACGCCACTGCGAGGTATACAACATCGGCATAAGTAGTAATAGGAATCGTACCAACGTCTGCTTTACATTAGCTGGTAGGATTTTTACAACCGTCTCAGGCTGTGAAAGTCAGAATAAATGCGATTACCGATTTCATTAGTTTGTGCCTGCTATGAAAGTGTTTATTACAACTATTGGATACCCCGATCCCATTATGGTCGCTTTGATCTGCAAACAGATGAATTAATGAAGATATGGTCGATTTGAACTGCAAGCAGACCAAAGAATAAAGAAGAACGAATACAGATTATTTAACGACCACAGTTCTTGCCCGTCAATCACAACTGGCATTTGGTCGGGTTAATAAGAATGCCACAATTTTTTTCCCAGTTTGAATTGTGGTTCAGATTGGAACTCATTTTATTAACTGCCGTCGTAAGATCACCAGGCTTAGCGTAAAGATGGTAGGAGGTGGGAGGAAGAAGGACCTGCTGTAATAACTTTAATGGAGTTGGACAATAGTCAGGGAGACAGCACCTCCCTAGCGAACGCCAGCAGTGACTTCAACTAGATCAGTTGTCAAGGCGGGTATTTTAAGCCACTCCTAGCGCTTTCTGGGATGAGAATTAAACCACTTTATTGTCTCTTGGGAGTAGTTAAGCTATTTTAGCCTCTCTAACAGGAGATCAAAATCGACGGAATTAAATGTGCTACCTAAGTCAAACAGTGTGAAAAGAACAGTTGGTTCTTCATAATCCATATCACATCTAATACCGTATGTGACCTTTACAAGGACTGATGTAGTTCTATAGCCTGGAAGAAAACCCGACTGAACGTGATTAAGTAACCCATGGGTAGTTAAAACTCAGTTGTGTCACCACAAGGCATTCCCGGCAAGCAGACAGCCTCCCCCGCCAAATCCCTCAATCTCCAATCCCCCCTCACACCCCCGTCTTCATCCCACCCCCGCCATCTTCACCCCTTTCCCCCACCCCCTCCCGACCCGGTAGTGATCGTGTCAAGTGACTATGATAGCAAAGTAGTATTTCCGTGGTATTAAAATGGTAGTATTCCAATAATGAAGTAGTATTCCAAAAATGATTCCAAAAATATTTTTAAATACGACGGAATTTAGAAAAAATGTTTCGCTTCTATAAGAGATATTCCAACCAAAATTTCACAACGGGATTTCATTCCAAAAACGCATATGTGTACCGAATTTCAAGCATCTAACTGCAATATTACGAAATTGAAGAATGACTAGCGCGCCGTCTACGTGGACCGTGGACCGATTTCAACTGCAATCTTTTCATCTCTTGCCATGAGCAAATGATGCCTGCATGCCAAGTTTCAGCTCAATCGGATGAAGCGTTTGGGCCCTATCATCGAGGAATACCCACAGCCCCCCAAATCGCCTTCACAATAGTTCTCTCTGCCGGGAAAGTAAAATAAACTAATTTTAATATAGGCAATGCATTCCATAACCTTAGAGAATATCGGCAAGATAGAAATAGTCCTTTGGTAAAAATATGACGGAATAATACATAAAGAATAGAGTAATATGTTTGGCCGAAAGAGGAAACGAAATCTTTGAAAGAGGAATAATGAATACTTGATGATGAGATTGGATTCTTAAGAGGCCGTATACGAAATTTTGCGCATTTCGTGAATTTACGTAATTTTGCAGACGTGAATTTAATGTTAAAATACTGTATTTCTATAAGTTTTATTGCACAACATAAAAGATCATTTATATTATTGTCTAATGAGTGAGCTACTTTTTTTAAACATATTATAGAATTTTGATTAATTGACCTTAAACCGGCGACTGTTTGTAATTTTTTGCTGTCAGAGGTTTAGAATATAACATATTTACGAATCGTTTTGAAATCTAAACTGTATGAAAAAATTACAATGTATTGTTGTGAAAGTACTCTATATAATAAGTGAATCACTTTTTACTGCTTTTATATAAAATTGTTGATAAAAAAAATATTTAAATTTGTTAATTTTTTTAGAAAATGGGCGAAGAATTGCTTTTGATTTTGGCCTTTTAGAACTCTAGTTCATAAAATTAAAACAACAGAAATAAACTTTAGTTCAATATCAACCCATTTCCTCAAAAAAAAATGCAAAACATCAATTAAAATTGGCAATAAAGTCTTTTAAAACAATCTAATTCTCGCGTTATGATACTCGCCTATGATACGGTTCACGCCTCAAGTCAGCTAGTCCCCGCCGAGCGCTTCCAAAGGGTGGACGTATCTCTTTGGCTCCAAAAATCCTACCTATCTATAGTTATATTATACCATTGATTATAGATGTATCGCGGCCCACATCGATTTCGTACACGGCCTCTTAAATAATAATGAAGGCTCGACACCTATCCATCACTGAAGATACCGTTAAAGATGTGTAAATATTAAGACGATATAATAATTCTTTCCAAGAACGTCGTAGCATATCGCAATCCACTATATTGATCGTTTCCGAACATTAAAATATGAGGGACTTGCAGACTTTAGTTCATCACGATATCAGGGCAACAACGATACTTCCTTCTAATCTGGCACACGTGGTTTACATAATGAGTGTAACTCCTTGTACGTTTGCGTTATTTCCGGAAATGCTAGGCAATTTGAGGACGCACGACGCCTTTTGATATAATATTATTCTAATTACAGGCACTGAAGAAAATGCCAGTATTAGCGGCATGTCGTTCCACGCTTTTCTAAGTTACATTCCGTTTATGTGCCGCTTAATAATTCATCAACATACTACCACTGCTCGCACACTCCTATGTAGTAGACATAGCAAAGGTGCGGTATAAAATACGAGTAGTATAAATGCTCCTCAGTGTGTGGCATTTAAGTGAAACGAGGGTGTGTAGGAATTAATATTAATGACGTACAAATCCTCCCTTCCTTTTAATTTTCTCTGAATTTCCTCTTTGTGCTCCAGTTAGTTGTGACCGTTAATATTTGTCTCTATAAAAATAGAAACTATAAATAGATAATGAAATAATAATGACCATGAAGACGAAATGAGACTTATTGAAGCGCACAATCGTTTCGGAGTATAGACATTAATAGACAGCGACATATTAACACTTGTGTAGGAGCCTACGGCTCCACATCCCACAACAAAAAAGTTAATTTCACAGAATAGAAAACTGCAGACGCGCTCAAACTTACACGAGCAGCTGCAGTTAATTTCCAGCTAAATTTGGCAAATATTGCCCAGGCAAGCGACACATGCGTCGCCCCACTCGTAGCTATTGCATCACCGATCACCCTATAAAACGCAGTACATTTCATTCGATCGAGATCATTCCTTTGGCAGACAGTTGCCCCTCTACATCATTACTTCGGCAGACAGTTACCGCGCTCTACACATCGTCCCCTCAGTGGACAGATATCTCGACTACACACTTCGCTCCTCGACTACACACGCACCGCCACGGCTTCACCTCGCGCCCACACTACAACACAACGGCGAACACAACTCAAGGCGTTAAGAACTGGCGACTTCGACTCACTTCTCTTCAATCTTCTGAATAAACTCTTCTACACGGACATCTACGACTCTCATTAACGGAGCAACCTTCATGCTGAGAACCACCCTTCGCTCACAAGCAATTGGAGTCTAGTGAAGGGTGGCCATTCTCACACTTGAAACATCAAGTCCTTAGGGATCAAAATCGATCAAAACCTTCATTTCAGCATGTTACCCCGTTGGAAGTTTCTGAAACAATTTTCTTCTTGTAGAGTTACCCCGAATAATAAATAATTCATAAGAAATAGCCATATTAAGTCATTTGTGCACATTTTCCTGCCTGCAATCAATCACTCGGGCGATCCATCATGCGCTGTTGTTAGTTTTCAGTATAATCCGAGCTCAGATAAAATGCGTTGTAAGCTCATCGTCAGTAGACTCAATGGACGCATAAAAGTAAATAGATATTATTGTTGTGGAGAAAATATAGACAATATAAAAAAATATATATAAACAACCAATTACATATGAAGTCGGAGACTATTGCGGTTGTTTAACATTATAAATAAGATAAAAAACGAGTTTACAGCGGAATTTTGTAGCACCCCACGTTTCGGCGACGTTGCAGCAGCCGCCGTTGTCTAGGGTAGAATGTGACAGTCTTCCCTAGGCAACGACGGCTGTAACGTCGCCGAAACGTCAGGTGCTACAAAATTCACTCTGGAAATTCGTTTTTTATCTTATTTATAACAAATTACATATTTTACCACTTTGTCTACAAAATAGGTAATCGATATGGTAGGTTCCTAAAATGAAAATAAAAATATAACTTCCTGCTAATATTGCCTCAAAATGGTGTGAAATTCCAAAATAAATTAGTGCAGTGAGGAGCAGTTTTTCTGTGGTCACCTCTTTGCTTTCGCTTGTCTGTCTGGATTGCAGGATACTGAATAGTCCGGTTCCAGTGCTTACACGTTTGTTAATGAATATTTCAATTATTCATTACATACATTGAATACTTTAAAGTCACGAAAATGTGTAAAATAAGATAAAGCGGTCAACGATTGATCAGCCCGTTCGATGAAGTGACATCTGATTATCTCAGCGTGCCATTTCGCCAAGATTCGTTTTACGCTGTCTTTGGTCGCGTTCGTCTTTACTGTGCACTGAGTTGGGCTTGGGAGCTATTGGAGTTAGCCAATAAGACCCATGCGTTTAGGGAAGGTCAAACTCAAGGGTCAACACCCATCCGGCGGCCTCCACGCAGAAGTGCGAGCCCGGGTAGGTCTGTGGCCTGCGGGCCAGTTTCCCCGAAGAGTCAACCTTCGGGCGCTCCTGGACGGTTTGCGCACCGTGCGGCGTCATCCAATCGATTGTGCATTCCGACTGACAGCCGGGGGAGTCTGGAAACGTTATTGTTTCCTATAGAGCGGGGGTAGCTATTAACCTTACGGCAACTACTCTTGAAACGACCAATCGGCTACCCGATACCGGTTGAACAGTCGGGCAAAGGATGCCGTTGTCCTCGATAGATTCGTTTGACACCATATCACCGCTACGTAAGGGAGAGGACCGGGCAAGCGACCTCGAACCGGTAACCAGTCGGGAGATCGAAGTAATCTGGTTGCAACTGGAAGTAAGGGCATAAGTGTCGTCCCGCTGGATAATTAACCTGGTTATCTCGCAGTAAGGCGTTGGCTTCTGATATGCGAGTGGGGTAACTAGACAATGGACTGTTTTCGTCCCAAGTCTTCCACGCTCACCTCACGGGAGATAGAACTACCTAATATCGTTAAAACTCCCTGAGGTGACGGGTTCGCCAGTCGTAGTTAACAGCTCTAGTTGTGCATTGAGTTGCCAAGCTAAAAATAGCGACACGCAGATATGTCATTAATAACTTGATAATTAAATACAATAAAGAATAACGATATTAAACACATCCACTTTGCAATAGCAACATTTCAAAAAAACGCTTTGAATTGCTATTTAACTATATACTATTGCTATTAGGTAATTGGCATACACACAACTAAGCAAGCTAAAGCAATTACTAAAGCATTCCATATAGCAAAATAGCTAAACAATATTTATGAAATTCAATAACATTACGTATATATTCAATTGCAATACGTGTAGTGCGAGCAGTTTTTAATCATTAAACCTCTTTATTTTCGCTGGTCTGGATTGCAGACAGAGAAAAGGCCAATTCAAGCGTAATTTACAGTGATTTGATTGCAACATATGACAGCTACACGCGAGTGAATTGATAAAATCGGCAAAGTTGGCGACGCGATCGATCAGACGCGACGCGACGGTTCGGCCAAAGTTATCCATTTGATATTTTGTTATTCTCAGCGCCGTTCCATCAAGGTTCAAATCACGCTCCCTTTGGTCGCGTTGAGCGCATAGTTACGAAGCTAACAAGTCGCTACTTTCTCTATAAAATAGGTAATCGTTATAGTATGTTCCTAAAATGAAAATGAAAATATAGGTTTTAGTATATTTATATAACTCATAATATAGTATATTTATTTAATACTAATTTTGCCTCAAAATGGTGTGAAATTCCAAAATTAAATAATGTAGCAAGAAGCAGTTTTTCTGTGGTCTCCACTATCTGTGATTGCAGGATAGTGGAAAGTCCGGTTCCATATTAGTGTTCCAGGATAGTGGAAAGTCCGGTACACGTTTGATATTGAATAATTCAACTATCTTTGTGCGTTGAGTTGCAAGCTATAAAGTAGCGATATATACGTATAGTAATTCTTCTTCTTCTTAGGGTGCCTCTCTAACTAATGAAGGTTGGCAGTCAGCTCTTCTGTTTGTCCTTCGCCAGGCACAACTATTCGCCGAACAAGATTTCTGTCTACGGCCAGATCTCCTCTTCCGTGCAACTTTACTATCGTAATGAGTTGCAGGAGTTCGTACCAGTCGTGCCTAAGCACGTGACCTAGGTATGCAGCTTTGCGCTGTTTGAAGGTCTACCAAAGCTTGCGTTTTTGGCCGACACTTCATAGAACTTCCTCATTGGTGACTTTCTGTGTTCATAATATCGACACCATGCGTCTGTATACCCACATCCCCAATGTTTTACACTTTTTCTGAGATCTTCCTTGATAGTCCAGGCCTCATATCCGTATAAAACTATGGGCCAGATGTAGCAATGGAAAGGACGTATTCGTAGTGGGATTTTCAGGCTTCGATTGCAAAGAACCTTTTTCATTTTTCCAAAGGCGATGCTTGCAATTTCGATGCGAGTCTTGATCTCCTTTTCACTTTCCTAGTTTGGTGTAAGCCAGATGCCAAGGTATTTATATTTATTAATTTGTACTAGTTTTTGTCCTCCACAAATATGCTAGGTTGGATATTGGGATTATTAGAAATGATCATAGACTTTGTCTTCGTGACATTGATCCTGAGATCAGCTTTGCCACTACACTCATTTACTCGGTCAACAATCTCCTGTAGCTCGTCTTCCGTAGATGCTATGAGAGCAGTGTCATCGGCATATCTCTAGTTGTTGATGAGGCGGCTATTTATTTTAACACCACCGTTCAAGTGTTCCAGACCTTCCGTCATAATCGCTTTAAGTAGATGTTAAAAGGAGCTGGCGACAAAATGCAGCCCTGTTGCACTCCCCTGTTAACGGTATTTTCCAATGCTACTAACAACCAATGATTATAAACCATAAACATTAGCTATATGAAATAATAAGGAAAATACAATTTTGACGGAAGAGGCATACTGTTTCCGCTCCGAAGCGGGACGATCGGAATAGTTCGGGAAATTTCGGACACACTCGCAATGCAAAACGGACGGTACCGCGGCGAGTGTCGTCGGGCAGTACGTATTCGACACGACAACGTAACGTGACTGCGCGCGTCCGCCGGTTCGTGCTCAAGTGCTCGCGCAATTCGCGCAGTTCGTGTCAAAGTGCAAAAGAACAATTATTGGGGTGCATCGATCATCACATCAGCAGAATAGATCAACCTCCAGTCTCATCACCGCACACATACAAGGTTAGAGTTCACCTATCTATACCATCTCTCTTCCACTCCCATCTCTACGTTGATGACGTCACTTTCCGGCGAAATAATTTTGGTCATTCGAGCCGCTCTTTGAATCCGCGTCCTGTGGAAATACTCACTGTCATTTTTGGTCATTCGAACTGCTCTTTGAACCCGCGTCCTGTGGAAATACTCACTGCCACATTCATTATACCTATAACCCATACATTGTATACATCTCACATACAAGTCCACTTTTATCACAATATAATTCGCATCTGAACATTTCTTAATAATACAAGCTAATAAAATCGTTCATTATATTCATAAATTCATACGAATTTAGGTACAAATTTCTCCGCACAATAATTATATTCATTCCTTTGGTACGCTGTCGCTACGCCACAAACCACCGCCTACCTTCATATTGTTAATATTTAATAATATAAATATTTTGTTTTTTGCATCACTGTTTAAATAGAGAAATGTTGGAAATAGCACCATTACATAATTTTTATTTCTCAGTACGGTTGACAAAACATAATAGAACATGTTTTTATTTTATTTGATTGTAATACATACAGTATTACGAGGCCACACGGGTGTCCCGTAATATATTTTTTTATTTTTACATATTTAATTTCTTATTTTTATATCGCGATATACTCGTACCGCCGTCCACTGGTGAATTGTAATGTTTTAACGGTGGATAGTAATGAATAGTACTAATTACAACGTGTGAAGAAAACATTCTTATTCAGAATTTGCATCGTATTTGATACGAACTTTAACTTTAGTTTTCTTGATACAAACTCAAACTTTAACTTTCGACAAGAGGCCTGTTACTAGTCGTAACAATACTTTTATTTAACCCCGACAAAAAGTGGGGTATCATTTTATTATACATAGATCTCTACATTAATTTTAATAGGGTGTGTTCATACACATTGATCGGATCTTTCCTCACACTAAATAAAAGTCGTTCATATATTACTCAAACTACAACAGGTTGTAAAAAAAAAATTAAAAATATATGTATAGTATATACAGGTTTATCTTATTCTGTGCATAACTTATACAGGTTGATTTTTTTAATTTTTTTTTTCTTTTTTTTTTTACAATGCCTACTAAATCTCAAGCTGCTAAGTTCCGCGAGACCCTTAAGGCTATTCTGCAACTCCGCGATATCGGGGTTGCCTTTTTAAAGTTAGAGGATGTGAGGTCCAAGCTAGATGACGTCTACTATGAAATTTTAGACGACGAAGACCTTGACGATAAGTCAGAGACCACCTACGCGGAAAACCACAGTAAAGCTGTGGAAGCTTATACTGAGATTTTGGTCGCACGGGAAAAAAACCGCGCGGTGCCTCAATCGATCCCAGCTCAGCCGTCCACTTCTGGTACAAACACAGCCGTACTACCTAAGATTGCGCTATCCAAATTCAGCTCCCAGGTCGAAGATTGGCCTTCATTTATTGCCATATTCCGGAGCCTCACTGATGATGTGGCCAACCTATCGGACGCTGTCAAGCTTCATTACATGCTCTCTTGCCTTTCCGGTGAGGCGTTAAAAATGGTGTCACACCTCCAGCTCACAAATGAGAGCTATTCCGTGGCGCTGGATATTATAACCAGATGCTACGAGAATCGCCAGGTCCTCATAGACCGATTTGTGGACATTATCCTAAGTCTGCCCAATATACACACCCGCTCTGACATACACTCACTCTTTTTAACACCACTTATTTCCGCCCAATCCGCTCTAAATAATCTCGACCTGCCCATGAAAGACAGCGACTACGTTGTTGTGTCAATTGTCGTGCGGAAACATAAGGGCGAGCTTCGCACCCTTTTTGACGCAAGTACGGGTCGCGCCAAACTCTGCCAACACTAAAACATTTGATCTCTTTTCTAGAGGAGCACGCGCGCTGTATAGAGACTGAGTGGTCAAGCCCAGCGCATGCCCAGTATACTCAGCCCGAGCCACAACCTGGCTTTTCTAGTAGGCAATCTCCTACTTCTCAGCCTCCTCGAGATTCTCCTCAGCTTGGCTATCAGCAGTTCCGCCACACTGCCCCGTTTCGATCGCGTCCACAGTACACAAGGCCACAACCCACTCAGTAGTGGCCAGTCTACTCAGCTCAACCGACTGATGCATTACCAGCTCAGACTTCCCCCACCAACAACATGGCCTGCCCATATTGTAAGAATAGGGGGCACAGACTGATAGCTTGCCCGCAATATAACAACCAGCCGATCCAAGGTCGCTGGGATTTCATTAACGCTAGCAACCGCTGTACACGTTGTCTGGGGCCGCACTACGAAAATGAGTGCAAGTCCACGCGCGCCTGCAAGGAGTGTGGAAATCCTAATCACCACACATCACTCCACCGTCCTAACGGTGTCTCTTCGCCTACACAACCCTCCGCTCACCATCTAGCCACACAACTCCGGGAACGCCCAGCGCATTACTATCAACACTTCTCATCTCATACTACACAAAGGGGGTCTACTCCCTATCAAAGACCGCCCAGTTACTCGAGCTCACCCAGTAGGTCTCGTGAGCGTCGTCAACAGCTATGACTATCTACGATAATCGAACATAGCGAACCCAATGACGATCAGCACACACAATCACACTCAGCACATACACAAACATCTCATCCCCACTCCACGATTTCAGCACTACCAGAACAAAAATACGTAGAACAAAAAAATTGTTGTTACTCAGCACAAGGCCAAGATCAATTTAAAAATACATCAACTTTATTGCCTACTGTCTCGCTAAAAATAGCAGATGTACATGGCACATTTCATTCGGCACTAGCCTTATTAGATTGCGGTAGCATGCTAACGCTAATCAGTCAGCGCATGGCTCGAATTTTGAACTTACCGTCAAAACCCACATCACTCAGAATCGCAGGAGTTGGGAATCAGCACGCACAAGACTCAAAGGCCTACATCACAATTGTATGTCGACCCACACACACATATACACCTACGATAACGGCTAAAGCACACATATTAAAAACCGTAACAGGATATCTACCCTTATAAAAGGTTCCAGACATTACACATGTGGCAGGCCAGCCACCGATTCCCTTAGCAGATCAG
This sequence comes from Micropterix aruncella, assembly GCA_944548615.1. NCBI lineage: Eukaryota > Metazoa > Arthropoda > Insecta > Lepidoptera > Micropterigidae > Micropterix > Micropterix aruncella. The sequence goes on along the minus strand of OX155952.1, from coordinate 26,354,783 downwards.
GGATATCACACCCCAGCTCCGATCGATCTTTTATTAGGGTCAGACGTTCTCGGCCAGGTTTTGGACGGGACTAAGGTTTCGATAGGCCGGGGGAAGCCCACAGCCTTTGGCACGATATTTAATTTCACGTTTATAGGTCCCATAGAAGATCTGTACACTACACCCGAGAACCAGGTTAACTCTGCGCAAATTATTTGCCCAGAAGTGGAAGAATCCACTCATGACATCCGTAAGACCCTTGAGAGGTTCTGGGAGTCAGATGAGCCCCAACCTCATAGCGAAGTCAGTCCTTTACATGACCAGTGTGAGGAAATATTCCGCACTGCAACCACTCGTGAACCATCAGGCCAATACATGGTGACTTTGCCATTCTTACGTAATGCACCAGCTTTAGGCAGCAACCACGCGATTGAACTACGTAGGTTTCTTAATTTAGAAAAGAAACCACAATCAGATCCTATCCTCCGCGCTAAATATATCGATTTCATGAGCGACTACCTCAAGATGGGCCACATGTCGCCATGCCACCCAAGTACTTTTTCTCATAAGCCTCACTATCATATTCCTCATCATGGCATATTCAAATCAGGTTCAGATAAATTACGCACTGTTTTTGATGGCAGCTGTAAAAGCTCAAATGGCGTCAGCTTAAATGACTGCCTACACACAGGCCCAGCTCTTCAACAGGATATTGTTAATATTATTATGTCCTTTCGGATTCATCCCATAGTTTTCAGTACTGACATCCGTGTGATGTTCAGAAACATACTCATACACCCCGATCACAGATCCTACCAACTCATTCTCTGGCGTTCTTCACCAGATCAGCCCTTGCTCACATATGCTCTAAATACCGTTACATATGGTCTGCGGTCCAGCCCTTATCATGCTATTCGTACCCTGCTCCAACTAGCGAACGATGATGGTCATCGCTACCCTGGAGCTGCTCAGGTTCTGCGCAAGTCGATCTTCGTCGATGATATTTTGACGGGCTAGGATTCGATCGAAAAGGCCCAAGCACTCCAAACAGAATTGATAAATCTACTTGCCTTAGGTCGCTTTCAGCTCAGTAAATGGACCTCAAACTCGCCCAAGCTTCTCGAACGATTCCCAGAAGAGCAATGTGACATGCCTAAAGATTTCGACATCAGTCCGGACTCTAACTCAATCAAAGTATTAGGTATACAATGGATTCCTCAATCTGACGAGTTCACTTATCGCATTTCTCTTCCTCCACTAGGTCAAATTACAAAGCGATCCATACTCAGCACTGTAGCCTCACTTTATGACCCAAATGGTTGGGCCACTCCTGTTATCTTCCGCGCAAAGCTTCTCTTACAGAAGTTGTGGCTTCTTAGACCGGGATGGGACGAACCCACTCCTACTCAAGTTAATACAGAATGGCAACACATCTCACAAGATCTTCCTCAGCTCTCAAGCCTCCGATTACCTCGTCATATTTGCACAAATAAACTCACGTCTACTTACTCGCTTCACGGGTTCGCAGATGCATCAGAATCTGGTTTCGGTGCTGTCATTTACCTTCATGAGCTCGATGCCAGTGGACATGTTAATGTACATCTCACTATTGCCAAGTCAAAATTAGCATTTATCAAGAATCGCCTCTCGATTCCTAAGTCCGAACTGGCTGCTGCAACACTCTTATCGCAGCTCATGATTCGCGTTTCAGCTCAGTTATCGACTCATTTCACTATCAAGGAGCACATCTGTTGGTCAGACAGTACCATTGTTCTAGCATGGCTCAATACGCCCCCCCATCGGCTCCAAGTGTTCGAGGCTAACAGAGTGATTAAGATAACATCTAGTTCGGTCAGCTCCACGTGGAGACATGTACCTACCAATCTCAATCCTGCAGACTGCGCAAGCAGGGGAATGTCCACTCAATCTCTTTCATCTCACGATCTCTGGTGGTCTCCCAGTTGGCTCAAGGAACCGCCAGATACATGGCCTAAGGGGCCACCCGCTCTAGGCGATCACAATTTACCAGGTCTTAAACCTAAACATACCAGCTCATATAGCTATTCCTAGTGTATATATCGATCTGCTCACGCGATTTATTTCTCTCGATAAGCTCGTCGGAGTGACAGCTTGTATAAAACGATTTATTCTCAACTGTAAGCACAGCCCAGGTGCATGGCGCTCTGGTCCATTGACAGTTAGTGAACGCAGGGAAGCTTTGCTCTTATGGGTTCGCTTTGTTCAGCACAATGAGTTTGCAGAGGATATTCAACGTCTCCAGTCTGATAAAATTTGCACCGTCCGACTTCAGCGTCTCTCGCCTTTTATTAATGATGATCTATTGAGAGTCGGTGGTCGCCTTGCTCATGCGTCAATAAGATACGAGGCTCAACATCCTCTCATTCTGCCCAGCTCTAGCCCACTCGTAGACCTCATCATAGACCACTACCACAAAATACACTGCCATCCTGGCGCTGACACTTTACACGCTATTCTATCCAGCAATTCTGGATACTCTCAGCGCGCCGTGTTATCAGACACCGCGTATTTAAATGTAGTAAATGCTTTCGATGTCGCGCTCAACCTAACCCCCCGTTTATGGCTGATCTGCCAGTAGAACGGGTTACACCGCAACCAGTATTTAGCCAAGTCACCACTGATTTTGCTGGCCCGTTCCTCATTAAATCCAGCACATTACGAAATGCGAAACTAATTAAAGCATATTTTTGTATTTTCGTCTGCCTTTCAACGAAGGCGGTTCACTTGGAACCAGTCTCCTCACTCAGCACAGAAGCATTTTTCGCATCATTGCAACGTTTTGTCTCGCGACGTGGTACCCCTCTTCTCATTCGCTCGGATTGCGGCACAAATTATATAGGCGCTAGGAATCAGATTAGTGAAGTTCAGAGTTTTCTCGCTTCAAATAGTGATGCAATTACACACAAGCTCGCTTGTCAGCACATAACTTGGTTACTGAACCCTCCCACCGCAGCATGAATGGGTGGCCTTCACGAAATAGCTGTAAAATCCACAAAATAATTGCATTATCGCGTGGTTGGTGAACAGCACCTTACATATGAAGAATTTTCCACACTTTTATCACGAATTGAGGCTGTACTGAACTAGAGACCTCTATGCCCACTTTCATCCGACCCGTCGGATTTTGAATCACTAACAGCCGGCCATTTTATTATTGGCCGTCCGCTCAATGCTCTGCCCGAACCATCTTCCGATGATAGGCCATTATCTGCCTGTAGACGCTTTTAACTCATACAAGCTCTCTCTCAGCGCTTTTGGACTTTGTGGACCAAGTCCTACCTCACCATCCTACAAATCCGCTCCAAATGGCTCACTCCTTCCTCCCCTCCTCAAATAGGTGAACTAGTCTTGATCAAAGAAGACAATCTGCCTACGCTTCAATGGAGACTAGGACGAATCACCCGCACATTGCCGGGAAAGGATGGAGTCGTTCGTGTTGTCGAACTAGACACAGCCAACGGAAGCTTGCGGAGACCTGTATTCAGGATAGCCAGGTTGCGGCTGGACCCCGCTCAAGAAGGCGGCTCAACCTGCCCCCGTTCCCCAGGATGTTCCCGCTCCGAAGCGGGACGATCGGAATAGTTCGGGAAATTTCGGACACACTCGCAATGCAAAACGGACGGTACCGCGGCGAGTGTCGTCGGGCAGTACGTATTCGACACGACAACGTAACGTGACTGCGCGCGTCCGCCGGTTCATGCTCAAGTGCTCGCGCAATTCGCGTAGTTCGTGTCAAAGTGCAAAAGAACAATTATTGGGGTGCATCGATCATCACATCAGCAGAATAGATCAACCTCCAGTCTCATCACCGCACACATACAAGGTTAGAGTTCACCTATCTATACCATCTCTCTTCCACTCCCATCTCTACGTTGATGACGCCATTTTCCGGCGAAATCACATACTATGTAAAGTTATACTATTAGCCCAAAGTAGATTCTGTCGATAGTTTTGATAGAGGCGGTTCGCACCCTCTGATTCCTGTCATGATATATCAGTCTATGTCTGGCCGTGGCAAAACTGAATCAGTGATTGTCTTCATTTTAAAGTCTTTGCGACTCGCCTCAGAGTCACAGGATAACAACAGTTGTTATCACATCCTGAGATGGCAGGCTTGCACACAACAATAGACAAACTACAACAACCTCACCGTTGAAGAGGTGGAAGGTCGTCTTCCTTTATTAATACAAGTAAAAATATTTAAATAAGAAAGTGAACTATTATATTGATAATTATTTTCATAACGGTTTTTTATAAAATATTTCTAGTCTATGTATATTTCCGGAAAGTGCTTAATCAGACCATTCATTGACACTAAGCACCATATATGTATGTAAATTTATTGACATTTGGACATTTGGACATTTAGACATCTACTTACTTAATATGTGGACAGATATTCTATGACTCTCTGGATGATATAACAGTTATACCGATACTACACACTTCTAGATTGGTCTAAGCGTTTAGAAGTTATGGTGTAATAAATAAACGGAAGCATACCTATATAAACCCTGAAAACATTACGCTCCTCTTAGTTGGGCAGTCGTGTAAAATAAAGAAGTTCGGCAGTATCGCATATATATGATATTATCTGCGGTTAAAATATTTAGTTAATATAAATAATTTCATCTGTTTTTTTTCTGGCGGAGCTAATGCACCCTATTGCAGTTGGCCACTAAGACCCATATGGTTAGGATCGGTCAAACTCACGGGCTTACACCCATCCGGCGGCCTCAACGTAACCCGAGTAGGACTCTGGCCTGCGGATCAGTTTCCCCTAGGAGTCAATATTCTGGCGCTCCTGGACGGTTTGCGCACCGTGCGGCGTCAGCCAATCGATTGTGCATTTTGACTGACAGTCGGGGGAGTCTGGAAACGGTACTGTCTCCTATACAGCGGGGGAAGTTGTTTACATTACGGCGACTGCTCTTGAAACGACCAATCGGCTACCTCGGGTGAACAGCCGGGCAAGGGATGCCGCGGTTCGCGATAGATTCGGTAGAGACCGTTTCACTGCTACGTAATGATTGAAACGTAAACAATGAGTAGCGCTCAAGCGACCCCGAACCCGTTACCAGTCGGGAGACTGGAGTAATCTGGTTGAAACTGGTAGTAAGGGCGCGATTGTCGGCCCGCTGGGTGACTTACCCGGTATCTAAAGCGTTGGCTTCTTACGGGCATGTGGCGGAACTTGAAGATTGACAGTTTTTGTCCTAAATCTTTTGCGTTCACCTCATCTGAGGTTATGGGTTCGCCCGTTGTAGTAGACAGCTCTAGTTGATTTTATTCAGGCTCAACCGTGGCACTCCAAAAAAACTCAGGAAGTGAGTTCGTCTTATCATAGGAGTGCGTAGCAAGTCGGGCTCGGTTTCACTTTACTCGGCACATTAGGAAAACTTTTACTTTTAATTTATGCCCAATTTACTCTGGGCTCAGTCAGATGTATGCCTAAATTTAGGAGCATATAACGGTAATTTATGGGTTGTGAATTACATCTCTTTTGTGCTCTTGCATTCGAATGTATATGTCACTAATAAATAAATAAATATTTTAGAATCAAGTCGCTGGTTTTCCCCAGTTTCATTTTCTGCAGTCCTGCAACGTACTCTAGCACTCTAAAGGTGGGTATCTATTAGGTTCGCACATCAACTGCATCTGCAATTGCTCCAGCTTCCTCTATGTCTCCGTTCGTTCACCCCTCATGCGCTACCTTTCCGGTACGCGTGAGGTTGTCGTTGCACGACATCCCGGACAGATAAAATGACCCATGTTGTTAGAACTGCCCGGGTGGTGGGCGGGGTTTCTTCCCCCGCCTGTCACCGCGTAAACGTATAATAAAAAATAAAAAGGTTGCAGATGCGCGGAGCAGCGTTGATGCGCTAACCTAACAAAATTAAAATGTTGAAATAATTCCACAGCGAATATTCTTTATAAAAGGAACTAAAGAGGGAGGCAAGAAAATTAACCGGGGCAGTTGTTTTGCAAAGTGTCGTCGCTTGCTTGAGGTAACCCTCCCCCTTCCCATACCTTGTCGTCGAGTGCCATTTAAGGGGACATTTTGGAGTTCAAAGACGTGTCGGTAATGAGACGGTCGCCCCCGGCGAAATTTTGCGAGAAAGCTACAAATTTGTTTTTGATCATCGGGCCGTGAAGGACCCGAGCAGAACGGGCGCGAGCGGTGAGATACAAGCCGACTAATATTATTTCCAGGAGACATTTCTGCCTGAAAGCAAATAACACGAAGATGAAATGGGTTTTATAATGCGGCCTCTTTTAAAAAGGCGCACAATTACGACATGAACAACAGCGTTAATAATTCAGTGATGTTATGGAACGGAATGCGTATAGTTTCATCCTAAAAATTTAAAAAATAACTAATCAGTATTTGGACACTGATGCACTTATCGTGATTTTAAAGTAGTTGAGGGGGGGATGAAAAAACCCAAAATCTGATATTAAAAAAGGCATATTTAACTGCCTCAATGTGATTATCAAAAAGATAAAGATGAATTTACCGCGTGAAGTGTGTAGCACCCGACGTTTCGGCGATCTTGCAACGGCCTTTGCAAGTCTACACTAGGGAATGGCGGTTACCAATATGGCCGAAACGTCGGGAACTACAAACTTCACTCGGTAAGTTTGTCTTTGTCTTATTTATAATGTCAAACCACCGCGATAGTCTTCGATTTCATACTTTTATTTGTTTTTACACATTTTAGGGCAATTTGTTAAACTTATCATTTCCACGTAAAGAATAGTATCTAAAAATAATTGTAGTTTTTTTTTTCGATAAGTGGATAAAAGATTATCAAAGAGTGTTGGCTAGGCGCCGACAGCGGTCTTGTTTTGAGTCGGAGAGTTTGACTGTCGATATATCTCTATTTTTTCGACTTATCTTTGTTTTAAGTCAGTGTATGGAGCGTGAGGTTCGCTTAATCTTTGTTAGCAGCTGTGTCTTTCTTGGAAGTTTCCTTATTGCGGTTTACTAGCAATGCTTCAAAAACATTGGAAAAACAACGACTCAAATGATTCAAAAGCAAAAGGAGATTGAAGGAAGGTCGAAGCAAATATGAAGGAATAAAAGAAAAGGAGGACGAAGACAAGTAAACCTTTTAACAGAATATGTCAAGAATACCCCCGCAATAAGTATGAATTATATGTACTTTCATTTGAAAGTATAATTTTTAATAATAATAATAAAGTATAGAATTTCCAGAGAAAAATCTTACAAGTATTGCTGGGTTAATGCTGGACGAATATTTGTGAGGAAAAACCAAGGTGATAAGGCAATTCTAATTAAAAATAATTCCACTTTTTTATCTCTATAAAACATGTTCTGGGATTTTTCTTAACGATGAATATTTTAATGATTCTCTGAATATTTTTATGATTCTCTTAAGTTTTTACGGATCTTATATTAATAATGTATTATATTATAATATTCATATATTATTTTTACATTTTTACGATTTTGATAAAATTTATGCCGTATACATTTTTAGCTATCTATTATTTTATCTTATTTTTGATAATTTTAATGATGTATGTGATGACGAATCAATATTTAAAATATCTATTAGCATTTATTTATTTTTAGCAATGCGCCTAAGTTTTATGTCCTTAAGACTCATAATATTATTCGATCAATATATCTTTCATTTTGCCATTAATGTAATGATTTTTACCACAACGCATAACAATGGATCATGACATGAACTTTATTAGTAATATTGATAATGATAGGCATAATACTGCGGATATAAATATATGCAGGAGCATCCTTTCAGAAAAAAAGGCCATAAATTTCTTAGCTATGAATATTAGAAGTTTGAACAAAAATTACGATAGTCTAGTAATCTTCTTGCAACATCTCAATGTAGACATTGATGTAATTATACTCACTGAAACTTGGAATGGTAAATTTTACAGGGAGAAGCATATTCCAGGCTATGAATCTTTTCATACCAACTTTAATCATACTCAAAATGATGGCATTGTTTTATTTATCAAAGAAAGCTTCAGCTTTTTATCGGTACAAGAAATAGCTTTCCCTGAAGCAAATTGCTTGCAAATAAACATAGATGAAGCCACAAGTCTACTTGCTATTTATCGAAGCCCATCTATAAATAATATCAACTTCTTCCTAGAAAGCCTTAATACACTTTTATGCGCTAATAGAAATTCTCAAAATCTGTATCTATGCGGTGACTTGAATATCTCTATAGCAGGAACTCTGCATCCACAATCTGAGGAATATCTAAACGTCCTAATGCTACATGGTCTCCGACCAGAGATAATTCATCCAACGCGCGAATATAACAATAGCAGCAGTTGCATAGATCACGTCATGGTTCGAACCAAAAACCTAATCTCGACCATTGTATACAAAAATTCAATTACAGATCACTATACAATCTTCTTTAAGTTGGCCGCTAAGGGAAGTAATAACGTTGTACATCCAAACAAACAAATAAAGAAAATAATTAATTATGATAAAATAGTTTACGAATTCAGCCAATATGATTGGAATCAGTTATATCAGATTAGGGATGCTATCGACGCCTATAACTTATTTTTTTCCATCTTGAGTAACATTATACAGAAACATACAACATCGAAAACTGTAATTATAAAACATAAAAATAAAAAAATTACACCGTGGATTACTGATGGACTCCTCTTTTGTATTCACAGGCGTGATAAAATGCACGCAGCGTTAAGAAAAACACCGGACAATGCAATGCTGAGGCAGAAATACACTCGTTATCGAAATTTATGTAATAAAATTATTAAATTGACTAAGCAGCAATACTTTAAAAAACAAATAACTGACTCAGCCGGGGACCCACGAAAAATCTGGATAAATATAAAAGAAGCGGCGAATTATAAAAATAGAAAGGATGTAAATTTAAATAGTATTAAAATTGACAATCAAATTATTACAATGAAAGATAATCCTGAAAAGTTACTAAATTGACAAATAGTCACTTTTGTAATGTTGGCTCCAAATTAGCAGAAAAGTTTCGTGGGATAAATAGTTCTATAATTACTGACCTAAGTAAATCTGATACGTTACCTGTGTCCATGTACCTAACGCCTACAAATAGAGACGAAGTTAAGAAAGTAATAGGCAGCCTTAAAAATAGGTCAGCGGTGGGGGATGATGGGGTCGGGACATGCGTATTAGAACTAGCTGAAACCTATCTCAGCCAGCCTATTGCTTTTATCATTAATATGAGTTTTAAAAGCGGAATTTTTCCTGACAAATTAAAAATCGCCAAAGTAATTCCAATACATAAAGGGGGAGATAAGCAGGACCTCAATAACTATCGACCTATCTCCATTTTAAACACGATCTCCAAAATCTTCGAGAAAGTTGCAAAGGCGAGACTCTATAAATTTTTATTGAAAATAAAATACTCTCAGACAATCAGTTCGGTTTTAGGGAAGGTTTAGGGACAACAGACGCTATAGCAGCCTTAACTGAATTTATAGTCAAAACGGTGGATAAAGGAGACAAGTGTCTAGGAGTTTTCCTTGACCTTGCAAAGGCTTTTGACTCCGTTCCTCATAATATATTATTATGCAAACTGAGCAGTGTAGGAATTAACTATACAAGTCTTAAATGGTTTGATAGTTACCTATCCAACAGGGTACAAAGTGTCACCATCCAGGGCCTCCAGAGTAAAAGCCAGCATCTCACGTATGGTGTGCCACAGGGTAGCGTTTTGGGACCCATTTTATTCCTCGTCTACATAAATGACCTATGTCAGTTACCAGTAGGTAAAATCATCACATATGCCGATGATACTGTTATACTATTCAAGGGTTCAAACTGGGATTACACATTTGAGAAAGCAAACGAGGGCATGGAAATTGTTAAAAATTGGCTAGGAAACTTTATGTTGACGCTTAATTTTGGCAAAACCAAATACATGCCATTTAGTATAACAACCAGAGGTCAACTTACTACTAATAAAACTATTGTAATACACGAGTGCGATAGCGTAGAGTCTTGTAACTGTCAGCCTATACAAAGAGAAATATCTTGGAAATATCTAGGCATCACTCTAGATTGCTTTCTCCGTTGGGATTCTCATATACATAACGTGGCTACGAAGGTGCGAATCCTTGGATATGTTTTCAAAGAACTGAGGAATATTCTGGATTCCAAAACGCTAAAAACTGTTTATTATGCTTTATGTGAATCGCTTATTACTTACGGCATAATTGGATGGGGTGGATGTGGTAAAACCCTGCTAGAGCCATTGCAAGTTGCGCAGAAATTTATATTAAAAATTATTCTACGTAGACCATATCGCCATCCCACTAATGAACTTTATAAGGAAGCTAAAGTTCTTGACTGTAGGCAACTTTTTCTAAAAACTTCCCTCTTAAGGCTATTTTTGGACAGTAACTCAAATTTAGGAATAATTCAGAACCGGCGACCAACGAGACAAGTTTTAGAAAATAGCTCAATAATACCCAGAAGGAAAACATCATTTGGACAAAGACATTACTCTTTCATTGCGCCGAGATTTTACAATCTGATCAATATGGAAATAAAAATGAACTTGACATTTAGGGAATTCAAAAATAAACTAAAGAAATGGTTATCGAATCATGACAGACTAACCATACATCAAATGTTAGAAATAATAGTATAATAAAACTTAGGTGCTCAAATTATTAACATATTTTTAAACATATATGTTAAGTATATTTTAACATTGAACTAACTACCAAAAATTATTTGACTTTGACAATGAAGTATACTTTTTAGACTAGGTAATTTTATATTAATAAATATTAATGACCGTTTCTTCCTTTTCTCACATATAACTTTATTTATTTTATTTAATCGAATTATATATGATATTTGTTGCCGATTAAATAATGGAATTGCATTTTATTTATTATATTATCTTTTAATATTTTTTTATTATTATTATTTTTTTATTTTATTCTGAAGACTTCAATTTAGTGTCATTAGCTTTTTACTAAAACTTGTATATTTGTAAGCAACCAAGCAATCAAGCAAACTTGATTGTAATATTGGAGTCCTGTCCACCCTAGAACGGGCTAGTCCCAGTTGGGTGACAGAAACAAATAAGCAAAAGGTTAAGGTTTTGCCATTCGGTTCCTGTTATTTTTATAAGCTAATCAATGTTTCATGGTAATTAATTCTTAAATAAATAAATAAATAAATAGTGTATAATTCCCGAAGTTTCTACTTCGGGAAATTTAAAAGGAAATCCAAAGGGTGAATTAGGAAGTCGTTCATCGCCATATCTAAATGAATTGAAGATCTTAGAAAATTGGAATGCACAGAAATCCACGCCATTTAACAATGCGACTCCATTCCAACCCCTCTTCCACCGTTTTTCTTGGCCTCCCGGCACTGACGACATTCATCAGGTTATATGAGACTTCCGTAACGGAATGGTTCCTAGTACAGACTAAATTGTAGGCAGTGCCATAGAATACAAGGCAGTGCCATAGAATTAACCAAGATAACAAGCTATAACCTCCTGGCTGGGATTGAACAATTCGTTCGTTCGTTTGATAAGTTATTAAAAGGTTATTAATGACTCGATAGCCAACATGACCTACGATCTTCAGGCCATTTGTGAATGGTGTGCGCTGATGGGTCTACTAATAAACCCTTTGAAATCTCCGGTTATATTCATTGGAGGCCGTAAATTGCTTTTCATAGTAAACGTAAAGTCCCTTCCGCTTTTAACCCCTTCAGTAATCATAAAAAAAATAAAAATGGATAAAAAACTCATTTTTTAAAATGAATAAATTTTATTTACTGAACAATAACATATATATATCCTTCTTAAAAGCCATTTCAGGCCCAAAATAGGATTAAAAGTTAAAATTATGGTGCATAGTGTAGGTTTAGAGATAAAGGAAATTCATAAAAAAATATTCATTTTTATTCATAAATATTCATTTAATGCAAAGAACTAATTAAAATATATATATATATATAAAAAATCATTATCAAAATTGTTCTTTAGTGTGGTAAATTCTAAAACGAGCGTTCAAAACACAACCTCACTGCTCAAAACACTGGGCAGTACTAAACTCGCGTGATATCACCCGATTTGTAGAGATTGGGAGATAGTGGGGGATTGGTACCTCATTTGAATCATCGTAGGTGTCTTTTGTCTCGCTTCCACATACCATGAATCTTATTTATTATCGCCCGAAACATTCGGAAGTGATCTTTTCTGCAGTTAAAGCTTGCTCGAGTTATCTCGGGGTTGGAAATTTTCGCACATAATAGCCGGCCGAGTATACTTAGGCGGGATCCTTCAGTGGTTAAAACTGAATGATATAACCATACCCTTGTCGCAAAGGGTGAAAGATCTTGGTCTAATTGACGATGAACATTTCTCCTGGCAAACATACGTGGATGAGTTAAGTCGCAAAATATTTGGTAGTTTACATTCTCTGCAAACGCTCAGAAGATTTCTTTCTATGGGCACAAAGAAATCTCTTGCACAGTCCCCCTCTTACCTATTATTGACTATGTAGATGTGGCTTATCTCTATTTATCAGAGGAATTACTCAACAAACTTGAACGTTTGCAAAATGTATGCATACGATTCATCTTAGCTCTACATAAATATGATCACATGTCCGAATATAGGGCACAGTAAAGTGGTTGCCAGTACACCAAAGGAGAGACGTTAAATTCTTGGTCTCCTCTATCTTGTACTCTCCTAATCAACACCATCCTATCTCCTAAAGCTTTTAAAACCATTAAGTACCCACCGTTTCGTACTTCGGTCAGCCTCTGACAGTTTACTAAAAATTCCGTGTCATAATACTGATTTCTATTCCTACTCTTTCTGTTTCCATCGTGCAAGACTCTGGAACGATCTCCCGGCATATATACGAAACTCGCCTTCTTTGCCATTATCTAAAACTCACCTCTAAGATTACTACCTTTCTAAGAAGTAACCAGTTCTACCCTTTCTCTCCTCTTCCACTCCCAATTTCCTCTCCTCGGACATTCCTAGCTTTAAATACCTTTACTAGTCTGTATTTTCAGACGAACGTAATAATCTTTATTTCAACAATGAGCGAATGTACCACTGTAATTAGGTTAGTCGTAAGACATTGCCATGTAACAATAAGCTCGCCTATTTGTATCATAATTAAGTGCAAATAAAGAGTATATTATTATTATTGTTATTAGAGATTCCGACCAAAATATCAAAGTGTATTGTGTGTATTGTATCTAATCAATCAATAAGTGTATTGATTATTTTTAAACTAAATATTACAAGAAATCAATTGATTATAATATACAGTGTATCGCGAGCACGGTTTATAAATCGACAATAGTTGGAATCTGCGAGAATTCGTTATTTTTAAGGTGGCATTATCAAACGCTTATCCATTATTAATAGCTAATTTTAAGTAGATAGGCTGGCCTTTAAAGAGGAGAATACACCTCTCGAGGAAGAAATCCAAGTAAACTCGAGTCGAAAGCTATAATTTTGCGGTCGCACTGGGTGCAAGTTAATTTGAATGTATTTACGTAACTGAATTAATTTGCTGTCGAGCGTGTGCTCACGGTGATATGCCCCGCGCGGTGACATGTGCGAGGAGCGGCTGCGTTGCTTTGACAATGCCCGAGCGGGGCGACAACGGCTGTTCAAACACGACCGTGCGTTTCATCTGATTTAGAAAGCGACGCGGACACCACAGTATAGCTAAACCATACAGCAAACCAATGCGACTCCTCGAAAATTATCACCCGGAGCACAGAAGGCCACCCTGAACAAACTATAATTAAAATGTGTAATTTCTTTCTGTTATTGTATTTATGCCCAAAGCGATAGCGCAACGGTAGCGCAGCGAAAATAAAGCATAGTCGTAATAGAGGCGTAGCCGTATCGAAACGACATCGAACAATCCGCTACGCCTCCGCTGCGACCCTGCTATATTTCTTTTAGGCTTCCGCTACGCTGTCGCGTTTTCGCTACGGTTGTTAATGGATTCTGTGCAGTTGGGCCACCATGACCCGCTTTGGTTTTTGGGGTCGAACCAACTCACGTATCAGTACCCATCCGGTAGTTTCCAAGTAGAAGTTCGAGCCCGATGAGGAATCTGTTCCCGCCCCAACTAAGTCTGCAGGCGGGTCAGTTTCCCGTGGAAATCGTTGTCCGGGCGCACCTAGACGGTTTGCGCACCGTGCTGCGTGCTACGCACCGTGTTGATAAGCGAGGGTGTCTGAAAACGATCGTGTTTCCTAATAAGCGAGGGTGGTTGTTGACCTTATGCGAGCCGCTCTTGAGACGGCCAATCGGCCACCCAAACATCGATGTCGCGATGACACGCCTCCGCTACGACTCTGCCACGCTTCCGATACGCTGTCGCTGCGCTAATGTTAGGTTGGTTCTACGCTTTCATACGCCAGTCAAGCAGATGGCCAATAACCCAGCATCCCACGGGAAACCAACGGTTCATGTCGTAAGCTTCCTTGACAGGACGTATCGCCTTTCTGGATTAAATCCTACTAAAAGACAACCACTTTGAAATGTAGTTGCTTTTTACTTTTTACTTTCCCGGCAGAGGGAAAGTATTGCGATCGCACTTCTGTCTGTCTGTGTGTATTCCTTCACGATAGAGCCCAAACACTTCACCCAATTGAGCTGAATCTTGGAATGCAGGCATCATGTGGTCATGGCAAGAGTTAAAAAAATTATGGTTGAAATCGGTCTACCGATGCGCGGGGTGCGCTAGTCATACTTCAATCTCGAAATATTGGACTTTAGGTCTTGAAATTCGGTAGACAGATGCCTTGTTGGGCCGAAACCACATTGTGAAATTTTGGTTAGAATATCTCATATACAGGCGACACATTTTTTTTAACTCCGTCATATTTATGAAACTTATAAATACTATATCATATTGGAAAAATACCACCGAAAATACAATACGAAAACACTAGTAAAATACTACTAAAAGAATACAAATATTTTAGAAATACATTCGCAATTTAATCGAACACATTCACTATCGGGGTATTGGCGTGCGGGGGGGGGGGGGGAGGTAGTAGGTGGGTTGGCGCGGTGTGTGGGAAAAGTAGAGGGTTGGCGGAGGCGAGTGGGGGAACTTGTCTACTTACCGGGCAAGTCTTGGGGTAACCTAACCGATTTTTTCTCAATACCGGCTGGAAGCGAGAGCTCGGCTTTAGACTGGAAATGGATATTTTTGCTATAATTGTACACTGCACTGTGAGACAGCGCGGGCGCCGCCCTTGTCTATATATAGCCGCTCTACCAAGCTAAATTAATTATGGTGGTCGTGCCCGACGTGTCCACCGTGACACATATAGATTCAAACTACAATTATTTATCTACGTTGCGTAATAATAGATTAAATGAACGCAGCCTATGGTACTAATTATGGAATTTATTATTCATTTCATATTGACACTGCTAGGGTGGTAAACAATGACATATTTTGAGCGGACCTACTCACACTATGGGGCAATCAATGACCCCTAGGGTTCGTTAAATGACATATCGTAACATAACAATATGTATACTTAATCTGGGTATATCCTTTGCTTTAAACGCCCGGACTGATGCAAACTTTCGATGTTTACTTTCATCATTTGCTACCATTGATTTCGTCTGCTATTGTCATTATGGGCCACTATAATATATATTACACGACTCACTCCTAATCAAAAACTCGACTGCTAAAACTACAGCAATATAAATTCCCAATATTGGGATTGCGAAAAAATATGCCAGTAATTTTAGCTTTTATATATGTAGAAGCTGCCCTGCCAGGCCTCGTACGGGATGAGTTTAAATTTATAGATTGAGATAAAGTTACGATATCGACATTTTATTTGTCGAATTCCTGGCTAAAATTTTGCATACTCTGATTAACGGATACGAACAAATTTTTGGTTAGCTTATTTGAGAATTATTTTTATCTGAACATTGGCAATATTCCTAGTATCTTTGATTCCCATGTTTTGTCATACTTCTCTGTATACTGGGTTAGCTACTGAACTCGTGAAGATTACGTCTTGATGTGACACATTCGAAAGGATCACGTAAAATTATCTAAAAAAAATACGATTCGCTTTTTCCCGCTTTAGCGCATTGCTGAACAGCTTTTCAACGACATTAACTCCACAACCAATGATGATATCTACATATTATAAAGGACTCTATTTACATTTGATACCTGGGCTTTTAAAAAGAACCATTTCTGTATAGGTTGCTATGATAATTAGTTTTAATTTAAAAGTTGTTTTGATGGTGTTGCGTTATTTGCTTATATCTAGGGACATACTAAAGTTACTACTTTGAAATATATAACAGTCCACTGACCGATATCAACTTCCTGATAGAAATTAAGTAAAAATATAGACACTCTCTTAAGGTTTTAAGTTATATAAGTCTAAAAGCTACAAGCGTGGCAGTTTTCTATCGACTTAATAGACTTAACTCATTCAATATTCTTTTTATAAATGTTGAAGTTCTTTTCAGTTTAACCTTCCTTGAAAGATAGCCTAACCAACATTGGAAATTAATTAGATTGTGTGCAGCGGTTTTTGAGTTTATCGTTATCAAAGTGACAGACAAACAGTTATAAGTATTTTAGGGTCTTTGTTTTATAACTGTTTAGATTAAATATCCCAATAAAAATCTTGACTTCCAGGATTTGACTAAACAGATGTGACAATAGTAAAATAATACCTCATTTAACTTGAGCAACGTTTAGAATATTTTGAAATATAGGAATGAATTGGATATTTATGGGGGCCCACACATTGATAGGTAGGTGGGAATAGACCGAGAGCACACTGTATTATATACCTATGTGATCGTCAAAATTGAAATTCAAGTAAAACTACTTCTTCTAGTCACAACTAGTTAGTCAAATCTAGTTTTGATTCATTGATAAAATCTTCATCTATCCCAAATGTAGAGAATTAGATAGTCACGTTTTTAGCAATATTTCATGGATAATTTTCAAAACCCTCGAGACCATCTTTTTTGTTCCGACAATTTAAAGACCATAAAAACGGCTCATCTATTTAAATTTATATAAGGTTAGCTGTAAGATATTGCTTTAGGCAATATACTCGGCGTTTTATTATTATTATTATTATTATATTTAAATTATGTCTTGCTTGTGGCAGATTCTTCCTCTTCCTCTGAATTTAAAAAAAAACTGGTTGATTCACGATATCATATACTACCCGAAATTTCGTCTAAATAAAGCGACATTCAATGCCTCGCTGTTCTAGTTATTAAGCTACAGAAAGCGAGAAAATTTATTTGCATTCGATTTTCAAACTCTTTTGTTGTCTTCTCTACATAGCAAAAAATGTGATAGATGACACTAATAATTGAATTTTATTATTGTTATAATTGTTTAAATTATTATGTTTTTATAATCCATCAGTATTTTATTTTTAAAAAAAAACATTAATTGTCAATGGCCAAAAAATATATATTTAGAATAATAAAAAATATAGCTAACTTCTTTAATATCTTCTTAAAAAATATAGTCTTTGCTATCAGCGCCGTCTGCATTTCGTACTATAGAGTTGAGCATCTAATACCATATATAATCAATGCTTCTAAGGAGGTTTCCGAAAATAATTATTGATGTTATTAGCGCTAAAATTGGCCCAATAAAATATCAACATACGATTTTAAAAAAGTCAGTATTTAAAAGGTTTGTACTTATTTTACTAAAGTTTACCTAAAATCGAAGACTATCGTGGTTGTTGACATTATACATAGGTTTAAAAACGTATTTACCGCGTGAAGTTTGTAGCTGTCTAGTCTACCCCGGACAAAGGCGGTTGCAACATTGCCGAAACGTCGGATGCTACAAACTTCACGCGGTAAATTCGTTTTCAAACCTATTTATAGGTTCAACTAAATTCTAAAATAACTAGATTCCAGTTAATTTGTCGTACGATTTCTGTCGGACGCCCACGCAGCAGTTTCAGTCGGACGCCCTTTAACGTTGGGTATATCAGGAGCAGCTCCCAGACTGAGAGGAATGATAGAAATGTGATTCGGCACGCGGAAGGCATTTCGCGTCAGACTGCTCGGCAAACACGGATCATATTGGCTGCGTCGCTTCCTCCGCCCTGAATCCATTTCCTGATGCAGGGGATTCATTTCCGACAAGGATATGCATTGCCCGCTCGCCTGGCTGCCTACTCCTGCACTGCGCTGCACTGCGCTGCACTGCCTCGCGTCAAATATTCCTCATAAACATTTCCACCCTGACGGCTATCTATTACTAACACGGCCATCTCGGCGCAGATATTTTTCACTGTGCAACATGTGAATGGGTGGGCTTGTATTATGTTCTTCGGTGCTATCACAGTTACTTAACGGGTTATTTGCAGTTAGCCGGTTCCTGTGCATTTGTCTCATTACGACCTGCTCGTTATCTCTGGTCGGCTTAACTTACGCTTAAACTCCTATCCAGTAGCCTCCTCGAATAGAGGCGAACCTGGAACGGACTCTGTTTTCCCTGCCACGGCAGGTGAATCAGTTCCTCTGAGGGATTGTTGGCGGCGCTGTAGGGCGGTTCACGCATCAAGCGGCATCAGTCAATATACTGTGCACTCCGGCGAATAACCGGAAGGGTCTGTAAACGATCTTATACGTTTGATAAGCAGTGGGGTCTTATACGTTTGATAAGCATGTCGATCTGATGGTAACTACTCTTGAAGCAAATCGTTTACCACGATAAATTCAAGCTGATTAACCGCTAACATCAACTAGAGCTGTCAATTACAATGAGCAAAATCAGTCACCTCAGAAAGTTTTAACGATATTAGATCATTCTGTCTCCCGTAAGGTGAGCGTAAAAGACTTGGAATGCAAAACAATCCACTGACTAGTTACGCCACCGCTAACACTAGGTGGAGGCCGCGCAAGCGATTTCGTGCCCGTGATCAGACGGTAGCATGTAGAAATCCAGCCAAATCTGGTAGTAAGGGCGTGAGGCCGGCCTGCTAGTTTCACTTCCTAGTGCCTCGTGGCAAGACGTCGGTCTCTCACGGGCGTGCTAGGGTAGCTAGACTGTGAGCTGTCTTCGTCCCGAGTCTCTACGTTCGCCTCAAGGTTAAAAGTATGATCTTTACATCTTTATACATTCTTCGGGTGACGGGTTCGCCGGTCGTAGCTGACAACTCCACACACTGTGCTTACACAATAATAATGTTGTGTGGTGCTATCGTAATGGCTCTTGCCTATCACGTATCTTCTGATGTCACCTGGGTTCCTTTCGTATCCTTCTTCTTCTTTATTTTTTGTTGAAGTGGTGGTGGTGGTATAGTTTTCGGTGTGGCTTTGGCGTCTGATAAGATACATTGTGCCATCCCAGGTGTTTAGAGGTGAATTAAATGAAATAATTCCTTCGAGCAAGCTCAGTGCACTAAGAGTAAAACTTCCAGCGGTCGCAATGGTGACATTTAAAATGCCAGTCTAATTGTATTACACCCTTGAATCTGTATGCTATGTCTTGACTTCGTCGGATAAACACGTATAGTATTTTTTTTATTAGACCTAACGCAATTATACCCAATAACGTGGCAGTAATAATATTGCACTGAATCCCAAATCATTCTCACGTCAAAACACCAATATTAATGGCTTCACTGCAAAGTGGAATAAATGCGTCCTTTTCCATTGGTCCAGATAGAATGGTATATTGTGTGTATTTCTAATATGTCGAAATACAACTGTCAGGTTCTCGCGCCACTTTGCACAACTCACCGCTGGCAGTAAACTTAATCAAAACAATTAAAACTTTACGATTTCTACTAGTTATTTAAAACAACTAAAAGTTTACGACTTCTTCTAGGTATGGGCGTAATTTTGTAGCGCGGTAATATAGGGCGCGCTAGTCGATTATAGAACGTAATGAAAGCTCAAATTAGTTCAGCAAATCCAGGTATTTTTTCCTTGTTTCCTCCTCCTCGATATTAAAGAAATATAAACTGACTCGCGCCTACGTGCAGAGCAGAAGTTCAATGTCGCAAAACCAGGTTACAAGTAGTGCAAGCGACGAGAAGCTGGCTACGATGTATCAAACCATCCTACAACAGTCAAGTCTCGAAGAACTTGAAAGTCTTTCGTTAAAAGCGCCGTTAAAAAGTGTCTGGAATTTAACTAAAATGACAACAAAAACCACATGGATTCTGGATGCTCGAAATGTCAACCCACTATTTAAAATTGTTCTCATGCTTACCTAAATTACACTGAATTTACTAAAACATATATTGTATTGTTTATTTCAACCTAGGTGATCTGGCTGGGACTAATCCCTAGAACACCTTCGTTCTGCCGGCGTGCGGAAGCAAGGATTCTTCCCTCCACGCCATTTTCTAACCGGATGCCACCTGACAAAATTTAGAACCTAGCACAGCCAGTTAGCAAGATAAAGATTTTTTAATGACTATGGAAATAAATTATTAAATTTATGAAAGAAAAATTAAAAAAAAACTAATTCTTTTTTTTTGTTTACTTAAATGAATTCGTGAAGTTTTATTTTTTTATTGCAACGCTGATATACTGATATATGTTTGTTGAAATATTCATTGGCATAAAAATGTCAAATGGATTTCTAGATTAGGAATTATTCATTGAAAGTAAATGTTATTATTAGGACAGAAAACCAAAGGAATAATCCGGAAATATGCAAAATTGATTTTTGTTTCAAACTGTCTAAAATAGTATCCCTCTGATTTGTTTACTTCAGCTACTTTCATACCATTATGTCTAAAGACATCTAAGGTATTCAAAATATCTTCGTGCTGCAAAAAAAAGTCGTGCTGCTGTTCAACTGCTATTCGTTCGATATATGAACTAGGTTCTAGAACGACAATGAGAGAACTTTTCAAGAGAATTTATATCCCCACCGCCGCGCCGCCTCTCAGTATATTTCTGCAAATATAATGTATTCCCGTAAAAACCTGAAACTACTCAATAAATGCAGTTCGGATGTTACGATTAAAAAAGATCGGTCTTTTTATAGGACAATATAAATTTAATGTATGCATCATATTAACGACGTACTTCGTGAAAATCATACAACTAGAGAGATTATCGACTAATTAAGTAATAAAGATGCCTGGTATTAATACAAGTTATTTTTCACATTAAATTTGCTATATTATTATTTATATATATATATATATATATATATATATATATATATATATATATATATATATATATATATATATATATATATATATATATATATATATATATATATATATATATATATATATATATATATATATAAAATTAGTAAAAGCTACTTAAAAAGTAGCGAAGGAAATCCCAGGTTGTATTGGGAAATGCTTATGTTTGAATGAGATATACTTACGGATGTGCACGACTTTCGACAGGTGCAATGTAAGTTTAAAGGTCCTTTTGCAGTCGACTAACGATCACTATTCATCCATATATCTCATAAATAGGGCTTATCCTTATGCAACACAAAATGCCTTCAAATGAGACGAATTAAGCGAAAAAATTAAAAATTAAACTATTGATCATTTCGGCAAGGCCGTTTTATAAATGAAAGTGACATTACGAAATAATTCAAATTTCGAATGCCACTAACATTTAAAATATGATACAATTGGCTGAGTTTGTTATCAACGAGCCATTAAATCGAATTAAAAATAAATAAAAAAACTCCATATGCTCAATGAAATGAAAGAAGAAACTTAAATCTTTATTTCTGGCAGAGAAGTTTATAAAAAATATTGTATAATGTTATCAAAATAGGGTAAACCTATATAAAATTGTATAATATTAAAAAATTGTAAAGAAACATTGTAGAAAACAGTATAATATTGTTATATTTCATAAGGTTTGTAAAGAAATCCGTTTATAGGATCATGTTTTTATTTAAAATAAAATTAGTAAAAGCTACTTAAAAAGTAGCGAAGGAAATCCCAGGTTTACCCTATTTTGATAACATTATACAATATTTTTTATAAACTTCTCTGCCAGAAATAAAGATTTAAGTTTCTTCTTTCATTTCATTGAGCATATGGAGTTTTTTTATTTATTTTTAATTCGATTTAATGGCTCGTTGATAACAAACTCAGCCAATTGTATCATATTTTAAATGTTAGTGGCATTCGAAATTTGAATTATTTCGTAATGTCACTTTCATTTATAAAACGGCCTTGCCGAAATGATCAATAGTTTAATTTTTAATTTTTTCGCTTAATTCGTCTCATTTGAAGGCATTTTGTGTTGCATAAGGATAAGCCCTATTTATGAGATATATGGATGAATAGTGATCGTTAGTCGACTGCAAAAGGACCTTTAAACTTACATTGCACCTGTCGAAAGTCGTGCACATCCGTAAGTATATCTCATTCAAACATAAGCATTTCCCAATACAACCTGGGATTTCCTTCGCTACTTTTTAAGTAGCTTTTACTAATTTTATTTTAAATAAAAACATGATCCTATAAACGGATTTCTTTACAAACCTTATGAAATATATATATATATATATATATATATATATATATATATATATATATATATATATATATATATATATATATATATATATATATATATATATATATATATATATATATATATATATATATATATATATATATATATATATATATATATATATATATATATATATATATATATATATATATATATATATATATATATATATATATATATATATATATATATATATATAATTATAGCTAAACTAAAGGATTTTTGTCACGTTACCGATTTTATGTACTTTTTTTTATTCTATTCTCTCTGTTTCATAAGTTAGACGGATTTGATAAAATGAATTGTATCCTAAGTATAATAGGTAATATTAAAGTGGATATCTGGTTTCTTTGACGGTTTTTTATCAGTGGAGCTCATAGAATTCGTCGGAATAAAATGTTACAAAATATAATGTACTATTATTTTCACTGTATTAGTAGCGAACGGTTTCGGGCAGCTTGGACCATAAGATCCATTGTGTTCTCGGATCGGCCGAACTCACCATTCAACTCCTATTTAGTAGCCTCCTCGTGTGGACGGCTACCCCGGGTAAGACTCTCGCGTCTCAGGCCTCACGGCTGGTGGATCCGTTTCTCCTGGGGGATTGCCTCCCGGCGCTACTGGGCGGTTTGCGCACTGTTAGGCGAAGCCAATCGGTTGTGCACTCTGACTACATAATTGCTGAAGGAGTCTGGAAACTATGGAAATATACAGTCTCCTAAGCAGTGGGGGTGGATGTTCACCTGTTGTCAATCACTCTTGAAATGACCAAATGACTACCTGATCCTGAATTCAGAGCCGGTTAAAAGATACCATTGGTGCGCGACAGATTCAAACTGAATCACCGCTGAATATACGGCAGGTAGAGGATTCGGACCCGTAACCATTCGGGAGTATGGAGGTTTCGTGATGGTTAATTCCAGACGGAGATATCCGTCCAAAACTGATAGACAGGGGGCGAGGCTGCCCGCTGGTTACCTTCCCCGGCGCCTCGCCGTAAGGTGTTGGCATCTGTCGGGCATGTTGGCTTAGCTAGACGGTAGATTTGTATTGTCTCTAAGTCATCTAGGCTCACCTCACGGAAGATAGAACGATCACTATCGTAAAAACCTTCTGAGGTGACGGGTTCGCCCGTTGTAGTTGACAACCCAAGTTGTAACTGTATTACGCAAGGTATTTACGTTAAATAACAACATTTAAATTTGTCAAAACTCTATTTTCCACCGTCTTGGCCTACTTCTGCCTGCTGTGGCACATAAATAATATATATGTGCATCTATTATAGCCCTTGACAAATGTTGAAACTACTACCAACCAGGGTAAATATTTTTTTCAGAAATTGGAATCCATATATTGTGTGTAATAGTAGTTTTCAATTGCTGCAGTAATAGGTATAATATATACAATAAACTGGACGGGTTATTAAAATAACGACTTGTACTCGTGCCAAAACTTCACCGTCTATTTTCCAAGTCCAATCAAAGAGAAGACAGAATTGAATATGTGAATATCGACTAAAGCCAATCGCGTAAATTCATTATCAGGTAAGTAGTAGTGTTGCAGGGACGATTGCATGCAGCATATTAGAAATTCTGATATCGATTACTTTCGTTACTATTTGTCTTTCCTCAATAAACGGATATATAATTTTGAATAAAAGTCTGAGAAATGTACTACACCCTTAGAGAGAAACATCGCCTTCCGTATTTCCGCGATGTAGTGTTCCACGACCATATGAAACATTCCGACGAATGGGTATTTTTATTATCCCTGAGCCATCTAATGTGTGTAAAGACAAATGACTGCCCCATTTTCTCCATTTCCCCCACATTCACCCTTTCTTCTGTATTCCATCTTTGTCTTTCGCTATTCCTCTTCATGTTGGCGACATTTGGCTTTTTAGGCATATGAGAATATATGGTCTTTCCTATTAATACAAAATGTTAACAAAAAAAACCGACTTCGTTTTTTTAATAAGTGCAGCAGCCGTTTAATGTTGAAACTTAGAATGGGCTATCATAATTTAAAGCGTATACAATATTACGTGCTGTGCTGTTGACCGTTGAGGAGTTCCCTCGTTAGAAGCCAACCCTGGGTGCCGCAGTCCTGTCTTGTGTTTAACTTAGAACGGGCTGTTGTAATTGAATGCATATAAAAAATGTCGTGTCTGTGCTGTTGTTAGTTGAGAAGCCCCCACGTAGGAAGACCACCCTGGATGCAGCAGCCGTGTCATGGCACAGCAGCCATTTAATGTTGAAACTTAGAATGGGCTATCATAATTTAATGCGTATACACATTTTCGTGTCCGTGCTGTTGACCGTTGAGGAGTTCCCTCGTCGGGAGCCAGCCCTGGGTGAAGAATCAGGTCATGCTTACCATAAAAAATGCATTGTCATCGAAACTGTAACAACATGTAAATTTTCAAGTTTCTACGGATTTTAGGAGTTTAGGATTTTACAAGTTTAGGAGTTTCCTCAATTTCTCATGGATCCCATCATCAGAACAGCATTTTGACCAATTTGGAAGTATATCATTTCAAATAAAAATATACATTTCCAAATCGGTTCATAAATGACGGAATTCTGAGGTAACAATCATTTTTTTTAAATACAACCGAATTGATAATATCCTCCTTTTTTGAAGTCGGTAAAAATTAATCCTGTTTTTTTTTTAAATATATGTTTATGCATTCTATTAAAACAGTAAACTTATATACATTCATCGAATAATCTATGTCTGACCTAAAAATAAACAAAATCGTTATTCTATTTTCAGATAGTGAGAGGCGATGAGACGCTAAGTAAGTTTTATAGAAGGGAGTTGCGAAAGCGAGGATGAAATTGAAGGACGAATTCAATTACTCAGGTCGAATCTTATTAGGCTCGAGACTCTTTCAACTAGAATGTTCAACAATTAACGCCCCATTAACCGAGCGAGATCTTTCATGGACTTTATTAACTATTATAATGAAAGGGCACGTTGTCAATATAAAATTGTAATTCGGGTTGTGAGACGAAGTTCAATCCCTAAGAAACGACAAAAATAGTAAACGTTAAAAATAATGGCAGTCATATCCCACACAATATGAAATCTAGTAAAACTAAAATATAGTACAGAAAGACTGACTGTTTTCAAAGCAGTTAAGCAGTTACAAAAACTAAACTATATTTATCTTTAACTAGCTGTACAAGGCCACGCGTTGCTATGGCTTAGTCTGGTTATATGGAAAAGAAAGAAAAGAGACAGCACACGTTTCTAATATGTATGCTTAATTTTAAAACTCTTGTGGGCATACATAGTTTTCGTTTTCCATTGTCTATGCAGATATAAAGATTGATTGGTTTTCCGACTCTAGAACCGGCATCATATATGTGTCAATGTGAGAAGCAATCCAGGTTAATCAAATTTAAAATAAATAAAAATTTATCGAAATTTAATTCAACAATGCAATCGAAAACATTAAAAATGCTATGTGCAAACCATATTATTTATAGCTAAAATTGTCTTTCCAGTGTTCGGAATTTTCAAAATTTGACAGCGTCAAAATGTGATTTCGAAATAAATAATTTCTACTCTCGTGTTTTCCGCCTACTTCCAACGTTCCAACTAACCAGACGGTAAAAACGAAATAATTGATTTTTTTATGTTTCATCAATTATCTAATATTTTATTGATTAATCAGTTATTCTAAAACACGCGTCCATTCGAACGCAACGAAATGCCAAAATTTCAAAGCAATCGATTAAGAACTTTCCGAGATTAGCGACTTAGTACAAATGAACAGTTTCTTTTTTATATATGTAGATTAAGAAGATTAATGGTAGTGTATCGAGTGTCTGTCGGATTGTCAAGGATGGAAGTATTTATTACAAATTATGTGAAATTATACCAAAAGTCTTAAGTAGAAACCATTCACAAATTCCAACAGGCATTATGCGATGATAAAAGAGTGGTACAACCGCTTCAAAGATGGCCGCATATCAGCATACAGCGAATCAATGTCATGTAGGCCCCCAAGAGCCGAAATGACGATGTCACTGAACAAGCGTGGACTTTGGTCATACAGGATCCCGTGTTTCCAGCATTCCAGTATATCATTAGGCTTCTTAAATCATTAGTTGAAAATGCCTCTGAAAGTGGCACCAATTGGAATCAAGAGAAGATGAAATGCGTAATACGACGACCGAGTTGAACACCGTCCCAGAAGATTCAATCCAGAAGTGTTTTGCACTATTGTGGAACCGCTGGTAGCACACGGTAGCAGTGTGTGTAGGACTTTATAGTAAATTTATTTTTTTGAACGAGCGTATTTTTATCGAAACCTCGAGCGTTGAATCCTTTTGTATCCAAAGTATCCAATTCAACTGTCACTGTTGTGACAGTTATTGGTTTTGGTCAGTAGGAACTACGGATGATGCATATACACACTCACAACTTACTACGAAGGCTTACAATTTAGCCTTTGAGAATAATATCAAAGCACAATTACAGCATGAGCTACTAGCAAAATACATAAATCAACATAGCTACGCTGGAATTCTAATTCATTGCATCGTTGATATAACGAAACTCAATAACGAGTGTTTCTCGATTAAACAAATTGTTTTAAATCATCTTGAACTTGCCATAATATTCAATACTTCATTCAATGATTCCTCTATTACACAATAATGCATTATTACCATGATGTACCGAATTTTTTAAGCTTCCGGAAAAACTTCAACATCTCTGTGTTACGAAAACCTAAGTATAAACCTCGGTATGGCGAATGCCAACAGTCCGTTAGAATGGACTCGAGTGGTGGGGTACGCCTAGGTCAGGTCAGTGACAGTGTCTGTTGCTCCAGTACTGACTTATTATGTTTGTATTCAAATACAGTACGAGTATGTATGTCAGTTCATTTAGTATTACAATATAAGTTTTACAAAGTATGTTACAATATAAGTTTTACAAAGTATCGGTGTGATTTAATTTTGTAGGCCTATAATAATAATAACTCTTTATTTGCACTGAGTATACAAAAAGGCGAGCTTATTGTCACATGGCAATGTCTTAAAACTAACCTAAACATAGTGGTACATACATGCGCGCATTGTGAAAATAAAGATAATTACATAACATAAAGACAAGTGGAAGAATTTAAAACTAATAATGCCCGAGGAGAGGAAATTGGGAGAGGAAGAGGAGAGAAAGGGAAGAACTGGTTACGTCTTAGAAAGGTAGTAATCCTTAAGGTGAGTCTTAAACAATGGTAAAGAAGGCGAGTTTCGTATATTTGCTGGGAGATCGTTCCAGAGTCTTGCACCATGGACACAGAAAGAATAGGAATAGAAATCACTATTATAACTCGGAATTTTTAATAAACTGTCAGAGGCTGACCGAAGTAAGAGACCGTGGGAACTTAGTGGTTCAAAAAGCTCGTGGAGATAGGATGGTGTTAATTGGGAGAGTACACGATGTAGGAGAGCAAGTATATGAACATTTCTTCTTGGGCGTACTGGCAACCACTTTAACTGTGCCCTATAGTCGGACACGTGATTATACTTACGTAAACCGAAGATGAATCGTATGCATACATTTTGCAAACGTTCAAGTTTGTTAAGCAGTTCCTCTGATAAATCGAGATAAGCCACATCTGCATAGTCAAGGAAAGGTAAGAGGAGAGACTGTGCAAGAGATTTTTTTGTGTCCATAGGGAGAAATCTTCTGAGTGTTTGCAGAGGGTGAAAACTAGCAAATATTTATAATACTCAATTAAGGGAACCTATATGATACAAATGCCTTGATATGTCGATTTAATAAATATCTCCTTCAAGTTCGTTATATTTAAATTGTAATGCATTTCAATTCATTTTATATTTTTACTCAGCATCCACCTTTTTATAGAATCAATTAAATATATACTTATATATCAAAAGTAAAACGATTGTCAAACTTTAGCACTCGAAATATGTCTATCTATACTCTATTAATGGACGATATTAAAGTGAAAAATGCCAAACATTACGAAACAAAGGAGCTCGTTTCAAATTTCGATTAGCCCGAAGCGGGGGAAGAAACAATTTTGGAAATAAGGTGGCAAAGACAAACGCACAAAATGGCAACTCCATTCAAGCCGAAAGGTAATTAATTTCAATTTAAGCTTAAGCCTCCTTCGCAGCGATAAAATGGAAAATATTTAACGTTCGCGAACTCGTTATATATTGTAGTTGTTAATTACTTTCGCTTAAACCTTTGAACGAATATTTGCTCTATAAATAGGATAGAAAACGAATTTACCGCGTGAAATTTGTAGGACCCGACGTTTCGGTGACGTTGCAGCCGCCGTTGTCTAGGGTAGACTAAAGAGCTGTCAGTCCGTTGTTTTGCGGGTAGGCCGCAAACCGCTGCCGCCACTGCGTAGGTTATAACGGTGGTGGGGGGCCGGGCTCGGAGCGCGGGAATTTTTAAAATCCGTCTTGCACACAACACTCACTGTATCCTGTTTTACGTCTTTGCGTTCGGCGTTCGGCGGCGGGAACATTTTAAGAAGAGGGTTCCACGTAGAAGAGAGTTTGTAGCCGTCATCTCTATTGAAGTTCGGAGTTCTTCTTATTTCAATGGCTTCCCGGATCATGCGAGGAAAGTAGAATTGTTCCTTGGATAGAACAATGGGATTTTGAAACTGCATCCAGTGGTTACTTCCGCTATCCAATATATGTTCGCAGATCGCCGATTTTTCTCGCTGAACGTTTTTAACAGCTTTGATGTGTTCTGTCAGTCGCGTGGCTATGGGCCGTTTCGTTTGTCCAACGTAGGCTAGACCGCAGCTGCATTCGACTTTATACACACCCGGGGTTTGCAGTGGTATTACATCCTTTACAGGCCTCAAAAATCGAGCTATATTTTGGGTCGGTTTGAAGATCGTTTTTATATCGAATCTGTTTAGCATCTTACTTATTCGATCAGTCACGCCCTTGACGTATGGTAAGAATGCTCTTGATCTGCTCGGTTTTTGAGTTTCGTCCGTATTAGATCGTGTGCGTGTCTCGTGATATTTTCCGTATCCATTTTTCCTAAGGACATCATTGACATGTTCCATCTCCTTCGGAAAATGCTCAGTGTCGCATAGATCGCGTGCTCGATTCACGAGCGACGTTTGCACTGAACGTAGATGGTAGGGATGATGGTGTGAGCTTGACGGGTCCTACAAATTTCACGCGGTAAATTCGTTTTCTATCCTATTTATAATGTCAAACAACCGCGATAGTCTTCGAATATTTGCTCTTTCTGAATCTTTGACTAAATAATTTGGGAATTTGTTCGATCGCTTGATCTTCTTTTGGGGCATCTTCTGGCGCTGGTTACTGTCAAAGTATTTTGATGCTTGGGATTTTTTATGTATCCGTTTGCTTGCGAATCAACACCCACTTGTGCTCTCCACAACAATTTATTTGAATCCTTCACATTCTTTTTATTCGCCCTTTATTGTTGTTATTTATCCAATATTATAGCATAGTATGAAGAGCATTGATTATAGATGAGCTTTAAAATTGAATAGTAAGATTTAGTCTTTATTGTCTTAACATTTTAATAAGCTTCATGCCCGCTTACTTTTTTCATAAGTAACCGAAGACTATTACGGTTGTTTGACATATATATATAGAATAAAAATGAATGACAACGGCGGTTGCAACATCGACGAAACGTTGAGTACTAAAAACATCACGCGGTAAGATAATTTATATTTCATTTATCAACAAAATTATATAATATTTATCTTTAAATAATATCATTGATTATATTAATCAATGATATGCGTTTGGATCTATCGCTAGTTCTAAGATTTTCATGCATAAATTGTTAGTTCTAGAGTGAAGATCCAATCCATTTGAACATTTATTTTGATCTCTAACATATCCTTGATCGTTGATGACCAGAATATGTAGATATATGTTTTTATCGGCGTTTTGCCTAGTTCTGAAAGCTCCATAGCCAATTGGCAATACACTGAGTAAAATATCGGATTCATTCGTACATTACCAATTTGTTATCACAGTTTTATACAGAATAACGATATTTCAATCGTAATTTTGTTGAATTACAAGTACCTAATGTTGTTAAAACTCCATTAATCGATTACATGTATCAACATTTACCTTGCGGTTAATACGGAAATAACAGTATACTGCAGTTTCAACATGGTTCATGTGTCCCACTATAACCATACGTATATTACTACACGCTGCCATGTTAAAAGCGAGATCCTAAGGCCGTGACGTAATGAAATAACATTATGTTTTAACATTACGGCACGGTAACTACAGCCAGGCCAACGCCGTTACGCGTCATGTTAAGTCATACGTATGGACCACAGTGCTACATCGTTATATTTTTCTCAGTGTGCATTTCACCACAAGTTATTGACCACCTATATTATATAATCTTACAATATAGTAGCTACATATACTTCATCATTACAGATACGTAATTTTCGTTTTTACGAAATATCTGCGAATAGTTGCGATATTTTTATATAAATGAGAAATTACTCTCCGTTTTTTTACCTTGTATTAGATAAAATTTATAATTCTGATTTTATCGACTTCCAAATTTCCCTTGGCACACGTAAGCTCTATAAGAGGAAAGTGATTAGTGTTAAGAGAACGACCATTGACATTACTATCTAATTAGTGAAATGCTTAGAGAGACCTTTATCTGTTTTATTTACACAATTCCCGTAAAATTTACTTCTCAGATATAGTAACATATTTATAAAACTCTAAAACTATTAATTCAACATTAACTCGTGCCTGAAGGAAACAAAAATTTACCCACAAAGGTGCATTTTTTAATGGTGAGGGACTTTCTGTTTCAAAATCTTTGAAAATGTTTAGATATCGACAATGTTATAATTCATTACATATATTGTAATACATTCATTATATTGTCTTTTAATTCATTATATTGTAAAAGTGTAGGTTACTATAATTTAGATAAAAAAATGAGTGTTTGCTTCAGGTTTTGTATTTTTGTGATATAAGAATCAATTTCAAAATTCTGGTTATTTTTATAACCTGATTTAGTTTTTGCGAATAAATACAAAAATTTTTAATTTTAATTTATTATTTTTTCTGGAATTTACTATATTTTTGGGCCATAAATACGTACTCCTATTCACCACGTACCTACCGCGTGCATCAGGCTGTTCTAAAATGAATCTCGCAGTGACGGTGCGTCTCTCCCCCATTTGGTCCTCCCCCTCAATGACGTCACTACACGAGAAGTGCTTCAATCAATTTGCGTCGCCCCTCGGAGGAGATGCAGCGAATAAAATGTAAACGCAATAATAGCTGCATTAAATGGCCCGAGGGACCGAAACGAGGAGACGATAGACTTCCGACACGAGGCAAGAGTGGCTACGAGCGAGAACTATCACGGCTAATTCGCTACTTAGCTCCTGCGCGAAGAGGGGCTGCTTTCGAGGGCCATCTAATACGTCATTTATATTCATGACTGACTCACTCCACTCGTCGGTGAATATTTTTACGCCTTTTACAGGCGCCTGGCTTACGAATATTAATACGGGTAGAAGCGTGGAAGTCAATTTTGTCAAATAACCCTCTAGGTATAAGTAACAGTCTCAAAAGGACTTTTTGCGATTGCGCCCCGATGTTACAATATATGTATGTATCACAGATTTATTTTATCGTCATACCTTTGTAAAGGTGAATTCAAAGTAATAAAAAACACGACTGCCGTTACAGAAAGTGAACAGTTGTATTGATAATCATTTTTATTGCGTTTTGTAATGAAACATTTGAAGTTTATGTATTTATCCATATAGATACATGTAGTGGTATTTCCGGAATGTACTCAACCAGACCTTTGATCTATCGATATAGATACAAGTATACACGATATATATATTTTTTTTATTAGCTAAATGTATACTATTATTAGCAAAATGTATATTCATTTTATAAAAGAACATTTTATAAATTAACATTAATATAGCCATTATTACATTTCAAATTAGCAAATAATATAAAACACCTATTTAAAAGATAATAATTTTATAAGCATTTTTTTTAAGAAAAAAGGAAAAATGGAGAAAGAAGCATTTCTAAATTTAAATGTATAAGTACAATAGGAGAATGGAAAAGGAAGGGAGGGATTGTTATAACACTATATGTAATATACATTCATAAATGGCCACACATACGCATACTATTGACATATATACATAAAAACAGACATACACACATAAATACATTGTATATAATGAAGTAATAAGTAGTGCGTATTTTATAAATATTTAAATTAATTATTGTTCCTGAGCTTTTCTTCGACTGCGTGAAGAAAAGGCTTCCTGTCCAGAGAAAAAATGTCATAGTCATTAAACCTGTTATTAAAAGAGCTGAATAACCGTATCATAGTAGAGTTGCTGAGATATTAATTTATTGACATTTGTACATTTGGACGTTTAGATAACTACTTACTTGATATTTGGACAATCAATATATCCTATAATACTCGAGATGACAGCGATTCTAACTCCACTACACACTTCTAAATCGGTTGAAGCGTTTAGAAGTTATGGTAAAATAAAAAACGGAAAATGTTAATAGCTGAACCCTGAACACATTGCACTCCTATTTTGTTGGCAGTCGTGTGAAATAAGACAAGGTTGGATACTATAAATAAGACGAAATCGGATATTACTGCGTGAAGATACATCAATGTGACATAGCATTATTTCCGCCGACCAATAAATTAGAATTAAGACCACGAAATAATTCATTAAAATTTTATTTCACCACATTTCTCGCACTAATACAAAACTAATTTAAACAATTATGAATAAAACATACTTAATTAAATAAACAATAAAATAAAAAATCGAAAACGAAAATATTTAATAAATATAAGACTACGCTAATTAATCGTCGTAACCACCCTGTACACATAATTCATATTTCACATTGATAAATAGTGGAGAAACATACAGAATAATAGACATTAAAGTGAGAGATTAGAAATAGACACATAGAGATTACTCGGCATAGTCGTAGTACGTACGAATATCAAACAATATTATTAATAATGTAACATTTAATTCGTTTTAAGACTAGAGACTGTATTACAGAATAGATTTAGACTATAGAGTTAGAAAAGTACACCGATACATTAAATTCATTATGGATAATTTTCTCATACTATAATAAATGACATCGCAATTTTTACCTACAGTAAAAAAAATGCGAAATGGATATTGAAGAGATAGATAGATAGATACATAGATATTCTACAGAAAAATATAAATTAATGAAAGCGATTTATACATTTTTATTTGAAATAAAAAATTACAAATTAAAAAGGCTTCTACACTCTATTTCTTTGGTGTTATGTCCTTACTAGTGGTATGATTGCTTTAGCAATCGATATTAATTGTAATTAATAAATTATTCCCCTGGCTTTACTTAATGTATATATAAACTAGACTGTACATATGCTTCTATATAGAAAATATGGCAAGTTTCCGAACACATTCATCAAAAAAATGGTAAAATATGACTTATCAACGACATTGAAGGAATCAACGATTTTTGGTCCCTCCCTATTTTATCTGCGAAAAATTCTTCCAAACCTGTTATTTACTTACAACATTATAATGAGATTGTAAATTAAATAAATTAATCACGAGCCCTCACACAATCACATATGTTTATATATAACTAAATAATATATAATATAATATAAATCAATTGTAAGAAAATATTTAAATGTAGAGTCCCAGGGCTGTGTAGAATTCTTGTAGAAAGACCAGCAGCTGAGCGGCATTTGGACGCTCTGTGGGTGAGGTTAGCCAGCAACAGGACATCACGGAAAACCTTTTGAAATAATATTTAAAAAATAAATATTTTATATGAAAAATGGCACAAATTAGTAGTGGAATTATACAAATCTTACAATTCATCCGGACAGTTGATTGGTTGAGTCGGTCTGTAGCCATCTCGAATGAATGCACCTACTTCGAACGGATCTAATTCAGCTAATGGCTGCTGGGCTAGTGTTGCCAGTTCCCATAACAAAATTCCAAAGGACCACTGCCAATTAAAATCAAAACAGTAATTTGAGAATGTGTATGTACAGAAGAATATTGAGAATAATAATCAAAGGAAATATGTATGCAAAGGAGGATATATGCAAAGAAAAGCTCAATATTGCAAAGGAAAGTCAAAGAATTGTACCAGCTAAAAACGAATCTGTTGATGAAAAAAGTTATTTGAGGTATTTATAATTGACAGAATATGTGTTAATTAATAGGGTGTTAATTACCACATCAGAAGAAGAAGTATAGCTGTTATGAAGCAAAGATTCAATTGACATCCATTTCACAGGTCTATTGTCATTGTCGCCCAGGCAGTGATAGTCTTCTGGGTATAAATCTCTGGATAGAGCATTGTCGGTAAGTTTTAGGCGAAAGTTTTCGTCTATCCTATAAAATGAAAAAAGAAATAGGGTAAGGTAGTAGAGTCCATGATTTTCATGAAAGAAATAATTAATATACTTACACACAATTTCTAGTAGCCATATCTTTATGAAGCATTCTTTGACTGTGAAGATATACTAAGCCTCTAGCTGCCTGAGCTCCCATGTCTACTAAATCTCTTGTTGTTGGAGGGCATTGTTGACCAGTGCGACATGTTATCAAATATCTGCCGAAGATTTGGTATAATTATTACAAAATACAAAAAAATACACTTTTTTTGTTACCTTTTTAAATTAATTGTATGCGCGTAGCATAAATAGGCAACGATTGGACGGTGGATGTCATCTCGACAAACGGCCACAGGCGGTAAAATTGAGGAATCTTCCCTTCCTGATAATCTTAATCCTTCACTGATAAGTAACGATCCTTGAAGCGTGGAAGATGTATCTAAAAATAAAATATATGTGTTTTATTGAAATCAATCAAATATAATAAACTGTTAAGCTCCTTCTATACTTATATTAACACATTGAAGAAAGCATGTGATCTAAAAGTTTCATTTTATAATAAGACCTTTATTGATTCTAAAATGTTAACAATCCTTTTAAATCTCACTTACCAGACACTGTTTTTATGAGCACCTCGTCATATTTGTTATCCTTATGCAGTATGCCTCTATATATTTTACCGAATGTTCCTTCTTGTATTAACATCTCCAGCTTGAAAGCGCTACGAGGAGTTGATAGACGTTGTATTTGCTCTGTTATGTAATTCGAACTGGGTTCTTTGAAAGTCGCGTGAGAATGCTGCGAAAATAATATATATGAGTTCACCGTCTTTTTGTTTACATTTGTTTTGCCGATATTCTTACCTTTGACGTTTGCGTTATTTGAGAGGCTGCATAATACAGGGTGTTTGGATTGATTTTCGTATATGTGGGAATTGCGTATTCACTGTGAGGGCCAAGTTGGGTTGTTGCATATGGGGATGGAGACCTTCGGCTACCTATAAATAACAACAATTAAAACATCGTTTAAATTGTGTAAAATCAAGAAAAATTACGTTTGACCTCCGAACATTTACTAACCAAAAGGAAATTTATGAAGACTTGCAATAGTGGCGTATGAACCACTATTGGCACTCGGCGGTCGTACTACAGTATTCAGTCGTAGGAAAACGTTTTGGTGACTGCCGTATGCTGCAGTGGTGTAACTTGTGCTAAAAATATTAAAAACTATTCATTTCATTTCATCATATTTCAATGGAGCCACTGGTTGGTATCGGCTACACAAAATTGTTCTTCGCTAACTGCCCAATATCTCTAGTCAAGTGATATAATTTTCAATGAGAATGGGGAATCACAGCTTGTGTCCAACACGATTGGATACTTCGTGAAGTGGCTAGGCACCTCATGATATGCTCAATTATAGCAGAGGGCTGCAACATACACAATGAAAGAACAATCGATGCACTAAACAACGTTCTGGTAAAAAAAATATAACGACATGTACAAGAAACTTTAGTCGAGTACCGTTTTCTGCGATCTATCAAAAGCGTTCGATATGGTTGACCATCAAACATTGCTAGCTAAGCTCGACAGATATAGAATCTGAAGAAATAGCCTAAAATTGTTTAACAGCTATCTTTTAAATAGAAAACAAGTTGTACAACTAGATGACTACACGGGTGGTATATTGAAGGGAACAATTCTCGATGAGTGTGAAATGAAGTACGGAATTCGACAGGGAAACAACCTGCGACCAACCCTCTTTATTTTATACGTAAATGATCTGCCATCTTAAGTAATTTACTCCATTGTAACTTTGTATGCGGACGACACCAGCATAAGCTTTGCAGATGCCAAAATAGAGAATGTAGTGAAAACTTAAACTGTGAATCAACTCTGTTAAATAGTTCCAGAAAAGCCCTAGTTCCAGAAAAATAATCTGTCTCTTGACGCACCCAATGCATCCCAACTCGGAGAAATTAGCTCATCAACAGTTAAAATTTAATTATCTATAAAAATACAGTAGCCATTAAAAGCCATAAATGTCTTGGTTTATCTAACAAAATCTAAGATGGAATGCTCACGGAGAGGAATTAAGCTATAGACATTCTAGCGCCTATTTCTTACTAAGGCAAATACGGAAACTGATCAGCGTTGAACATACCAAAACAGTATATTTTGCCTATTTCGAGTCAATTCTCCGTTACGGGATTTTCTTCTGGTCGCAGTGTACCGCAGTTTTAGGGCAACATATTTTCTCTCTCCAGAAATGAGCCATAAGATTTAACTTCAATCGCTTCAATTTACAATAATATTTTATTATATTTTAGATATCTCTGTAGTTAATAGTATAATTATGTTTCCGACCAAAACGTACAAATGTAACCCTTAAGGGAAACTTCGTCGTGTGTCTGTCTGTTGGTCACCGTTGATAACCTCGGCTAGTTTTAAAGCTACCAGCATGAAATTTGACTCATATTTAAGTATCACTGTTATATTATCGTACCTTCGTTCAACATACAGCATCAAAAACATATGCGACAAAAGTATTCCCCCCCCCCCCCTGCCTTTATCACCGAAATTTCTCGTACGAAAATTTAGGTTTTTTAATAGAAATCACAATTATTGAAGAAAAATACAAGCTGTAGCTATTGTAATTTTGGAAAAATCAACAAATCTATATGCATAAAAAACATTGATTTCATTTCGATGAAAAGTATGTTTGAGAATGGCGAAATTAATGAGATCCATTCGTCTACACTGTATTTTTTTTTTATAATCCTTAAAAATGAAAACTGTAAAAATCGCAAAGATGTGCAATATTTCCGACGACCATTTTTCGAATTAAAATACTTTTCAAAGTTATCGATGAGCGTATAAACTTATAAAAAATATAATTATCAATGAATTTATGTCAGTCATTTTAGTCAACCACTTTCGAAAGGTGGGGGAACCGGTCAAGTAAGAGTAGAACTCCTACTTGATCGGTTTTTATTGTTTGTTGAGAGCATTAATTTCCAGAGACGAAGGTCACCCCTCTTCTACTCTATCCAAATTCCATTCATTTGGAGTGGCCCTCTATTAACTTTAATCTCGCCCACCCCTTCGGAAAATCATCCCTTAATACTTACTGTACGGATTCGTGATTGCCTGATTTCTTGTTTCGTAAGTATAGGGTAGTCACCGCCACAAGTATAAACGATACGACTCCTACTGCAACAAAAACGGCCACGTATAAAGAGCCCGAGCTCTTGACCAGCTCCCTGGGGGCCACGTGAATTGATTCGTTCCTCGGCGGCGGGGATGTCTCGGCTAAAACAAAATACCACCGGATATATTATTACAGGTTTAGGCATATATAACGAACGTCCACAGAAGCGATAAATAATTCATTTTATAAAATCCAACACCAGTGAAGAGTGTTTTAAGTAAACAAGTGAATAATTTAAATCCAACACTAAGACAAGTATTAAAAAGACCAAAAAACACGACTGCCATTACAGAAAGTGAACTATTGTATTTATAATTATTTTTATGGCGGTTTTTTTATGAAATATTTGTGGTTTATCCATTTAGATTGATGTATACTTCCGGAAAGTACTCAATCAGATCTTTCATTTGACACTAAACACGATATATTTATGTTTCTTTATTGACCTTTGGACGTTTAGACAAGTATTTTTTTGACATTTGGACAATTTATCCTATGACACTTGGGATCGCATAACGATTCTAACAATACCACACACTTCTAAATCGGTTAAAGCGTTTAGAAGTTATGATGGAATAAAAAAACAGGGTTTCACCATTAATACATATCGGATTTTTGAAACGTTGAATTGGAATAAATTCGTAAGAACCAAAATGGTTATTTAAAAATCGGTAACATTTTGTGGAGTGTACTAATAATTAAATACTTTGCATAATTTATTTTGCTAAATTAATATTCCAAATATTTCTCTTCGTTACTAAGCCTGCCGGATCTTTTCCTGACGGTCGTGAAGAGCAACAACGGAAAAAAAACTAAACTGTCAAATGATGACTGTTAACACGTACCGCATAACACGGCGATTTATATTAAAGAAGCTGCTTTCTTCTTATATGAGAGCAAAGGTTCGCGGCATGTACCCTATAACACTCGGGAGGACAAAACGATTCTAAAAATACGACACACTTATAAATCGGTCCAAGAGTTTAGAATTTATTGTGAAATAAACAAACGGAAATATACATAGATGAATCCTGCACACGTATAACACTCCTTTTGGGCAGTCTCACACGTCAAAAATATAAATAGATAATATTGAATTAAATCAAAATTTGTTAATAAGACCCAAAAATAACATGATGTTATTTATTATCCACTGACCTCTAAGACATATTTTGTTTCTCTTGAAATTGAGGTAGACATCGTCCTGAAATCTGCCAGATACATTCAATTGGATATTGACCTCTATTTCAGCGCTTCGTATACCAGAGCAAGGTAGTCGTACTCTAAAAGAAATCAATACGAATAACATTAAAATGGAGAAACTGTGCCTACGCGTTTAATGGTGTTCTAGCAAATTAAAGATAAGTGGCCTTACTTATGATCAATAGTAGTTATTATGTCTAAAACATTATTATATTCAGAGTTAAAAAATGTTTTGTTTTTCTTTTTTATACCCGTTTAGGTAAAGGCCCACCTTAATGTCTAACGGCAATTACCTCACAGGCGGCCGATTTTTATAACATCACGTGACAGTACTCAGGCTGTCACTCATCCAAGTACAGACCACGTTCGACTCTGTATAACTTCAGTGGTCTAACGGGCACCAGTGTTTCAACGCGATTACGGATGTTAAAAAAATGTCGCTGGAAGGTCGAACGATTCCAAGCAGCTAGAACTTGATAGCCAGTTTGTGTTGTCGGACGGCTTAACTCATTGCTCAGCTCCCATCCGGTAGCCTCCTCGAAGAGGGAAGGTGATATGTCTATGTCTGTGCAACTGGCGAATTACCGGTGGGCGAAGTGTTTTCTTAGACAGTAGGGTAGGCGTTTGACTAACCTATATATATTCTTAGTAATGACCTGTTGGCCACCCGGGGAACTAATGGACCCAGTGCAGTTAAACCACGACCCATGTGTTAGGGTCGGCCCAACTCACAGCTCAACACCCATCCGGTAGCCTCCAAGCAAAAGTGCGAGCTCGGATAGAACTCCGTGCCTGCGGGCCAGCTCCCCTGGGAATCGTACTTCGGGCGCTTCTGGACGGCACGGGCGGCGTCAGCCAATCGACTGTGCTTTCCGACTGATAACCGGGGGCGTCTGTAAACGGCTTTGTTTCCTATAGAGCGGGGGTGGATGTTAACCTTGTAGCAGCCGCCCTTGATACGACCATTCGGCTACCCGATACTGGGTGAACAGCCAAGGAAAGAATGCCGTGGTCCGCGATAGATTCGGTAAACACCGAATCACCACTACGTAAGGGAGAGGACCGCGCAAGCAACCACGAATCCGTAACCAGTCGGGAGGCCGGAGTGATCTGGTTGCAACTGGAAGTAAGGGCGCGAAAGTCGGTTCGTTGGCTGATTATCTCGCGGTAAGGCGTTGGCTTCTTACGGGAGAGTGGCGTAATTAGAAAGTAGATAGTTTTCGTCTTAAGTCTTTTATGCTCACCTCACGGGAGTCATAACGATCAAATATCGTTAAAACTTCCTGAGGTGACGGGTTCGCCCTTTGTAGTTGTCAGGTCTAGTTATGACTGCAGTTATAACCTGCAAGTGTAGGCAGTGATCTACAGTGGGCCGGGGGAATTGCCAGACGACCCTTAGGCGATTGAGCACGAAAGGCAGTACTAGATCTGTTCAACTGGCGAATTACCGGGAAAGCCTTGGACGAAGTGTTTTCTTAAGTAGCGGGAGTAGACGTTCGACTGAAGTCACCTATTCTTAGAAACGACATGTTGGCGACTCGATACCGAGTTGCGGGTAAAGGGTGCCACGGGCCCAAGGCGAATATATCGCTAACATCAGGAAGAGGTTCGCAGAATGCGTACAGAAGTGATTTCGAACTGCAATAAGAGCAGACGACTGAGAAATTAGTCCGAATCTAGTAGTCTGGGCGCGAGAGGTTTGAGGTTGCGACTCCTTGAGAGGTTGAGACTCCTTTCTAGGCCCTCGGGGTTTGAGGTTGGATTTTCCCAAACTTGTGCCGGAAATGGATCAGTAGATAGTTTTCATCTCAAATCCTTTGCGACTCATTCCAGGGTAACAATATATTATACTAGCCGGTATTACATATATCCTGGGATGGCAAGTTCGCCCGCAGCAATGGACAAACTACAACAATCGAAGAATAGCGCGGTTGTTTGACATTATAAATAGGATAAAAACCAATTTACCACGTGAAGTTTGTAGTCCAGGGTAGACTCAGCCGAGTCTACCCTGGACAACGGTAGTTGCAACATCGCAGAATCGTCGGGCACTAAAAAACTTCACTCGGTAAATTTGTTTTTGTCTTATTTATAAACTTTTACAAACAAAAAAAAATACACAATTATTAAATTCACACAGCGAAAAGGAAATTCGAAATTTAGTCTAGTTGGTCCTTAGCTACATTGCTTGAGCTATTCAAAATGTAACCAACTTCAAATAACAAGTTTGTGTTTTTTCTGAATATAATAGTTTTTTCGACAAAACGACTGGATTAATCATAAAACCACTCTTTGATCAGTTTGATTAATTTATAAAGTGATTTTTTAATTAAAAATGGTAGAAACTCCATTGGGTCCCAGAAATTCTCATAAGGTAAAAATTAAGGTACATAAATTGGCATTTACCGGAAAGTTTGTATGGATGTCGGGACCAGTCCTTTTTCAGATATGTTAACTTGTGGTGGTAGTAATGCACCCTTGCTGTTATACGTGATTGCCATTACGTAGAGGAGCTAAAATAAGAGAACATTTTTTCAATGCAGCAGGTGATACGTTGATAGTTTGGGGCGACCATCACATTATTGATGTTATCACTGTTTTATTTAACGCGCTAGGGACTTCCGCGTCTAATATATGTGTACGCTAGGGTACACCGAAATGATCGGTAATCTATTACCTTGGAATAAACTGGTACTACATACTGGTAAGTAATTATTTCTCTCACTGATACGCACAACTATACCGGTATGTGAACACTGGTTATTAATTGATTTAAAGCCGTTTACCAAAAAAAAGTATAATTAGGCAATAATAGCAATTAAAAGCTGACGTCTATATAGAAAATGAAAACTAAACAAGTAAATTTTCGCTACATAATTGGTCACCAATTTCGAGGACGATTAAGTCAAAAAAAGCACCTCGATGAGCTTGTTTCTATTTACAATGGGGAAACTAGTCACTTAATAATATTCTGAATATTTCGATAATATTCACATGTCGAACAAAAACAGTCGTAGCACAAGAAAGCGTCGCACAGCACGCCGCCTAATACAGGAAGACAGGCGAGTGACATATGAGGAAATTGAGATATTATTGGACATTGGAATGACTGTGACACAAACATTTTTGCATTATCTTCAAAAAGGTAGTTTTCCCTTGGATATTTGGCTGAAAAACGTAAGGCCACCATGTTGATTAGTGATGGTTTACTGTGCAACGCTTTAATGGAGGAATGTCGTATGCTGCTTTAGCATATATATCGTGTATGTACTCGTAATATTTTGGAAATCTATTGTTTGGGTCTACAAAAACAGAAAGTATTTAAGAAAATCATCGTTACGTTCGCCTCGAAATCAGGAATGTACCCACGATTCCCCTAGAAGGGCGAAAAAGGGTTACCACAGATAGTTACACAACTGTTTCCACAAATGATGATAGAACTCCGTACGGGTGATCCAAACGGTCGCATAACCTCGAACACGATAATGCGTGTTTTCACATCGGTAACCTACGGAGTTTTTGGAGCAGGAAAACATTCTGTTAAAAAGAACACCTGCATACAGTCCTAAGCCGAGTCTCATCAATTATTACTTTACAACTCGGGGAATAAAATATAAGTTATGTGGTCAGCGATTTCAAGACTGAAGAAGCTCTCTAGGCATTCAAACGACCATTTTAACAAACTTAACTTCTGATTCGAATTACTCTTTTAATATTGGCTCGGCGAATACTAAAATATATTGAATTTACATAATTGAGAGTAGGTACGTCGAGAAAGGAAGAAATATATATTTTTCGTTTATTTTTTGTTTTCTGTGTTTCCTATTCCCGATCATTTTGGTGTTCCTCAGGTGTATAAATTTGTTGAATGGAATATCCCAACGAACCTTCCATTGAAAGGTAATTAGTTATACGTCCACCCTATTATGTACTTAATGTTACGCGAGTTTGCATAGGGCGTATTTATCTTCTAAGAAGGCATGCAGGAAAATGGCGGCTATTTCATTGTTTAGACCGCAGGTTTCGCTGTAGGCAAACGGACTAAGATGAAAATAAACAGATGATCGTCCTACGCAAACACGGCTAGCACTGCTTTAAAAATAATGTTTGCGCGGCGGCGGAAGCAATCATAAAGATATCGAAGGAAGTTGAGACGTGAATTTCAGACGGGAAGCGGACGAAGAAGCAAACAGAACGCCATCGAAATTACGAGAAGCCTACCGCGCTGAAGAGAGAGGGAGGCATAAGGGGAGGAGGGGGATAGTAGCAATTAATTATTTCTCTCTCTCTCTCTCTCTCCCGCGACCCCTCTCCCTGTCTCGCCTGTGGGAGTTTGTGATCGCTATCGAATATGTTGTTTGTTTTGTCTGCCTCGTTAATTTGCAATGCGATGAATTGAAATTAAATTAACTCATAACGGTTGTACAATTCAACTGCAATTTGCATATTCAGTCATAGTTATGCAAAATTGTACAAGCACACAAAATTGCATTGCCAAATTGGTTGATTTTAAGATACAATAAATAAAATTGCACATCCAGGTGCCCTTTTATAACCCTGGAAATCTAACGTTCATCAAAACGATGAATATTTCTCCCTCTCTAATTGTTTTACCTAGGCACTCGCAGTTTCGCGCCAACTTAGTGACCGCTAGACTGCGTCGTGTGGTGGTCGCAGTTAGCCGGTAAGTAATTTTGTATTTGAGATACCTACTGCATACTTGTCAGTTTGACGAATGGTTAGCTTATATGTATCTTTTACACCTGTTCCTGCTTCTGTACTGCACCAAAAAAAATAGTAATTTCATATTTAACGTTCCTTTGTAGATTTTGAAATGTAATTGTATATTTAAAAACCAAAGAAAAACTTTTTGAACAATAGTTTCTGATTTAGTCATTGTAAATATAGGTCCTTTATTGATCTAAAAGAAACATAATATGTCAATTAGGATTTGTGATTTAGTAAAGATAAAGATAAAAAAGTATTTATTTCCAATACAACCATAACAATTGTGTAGGAATGACATAATTTAATCTTAAACTAATTACTCAATTTATCCAAGAGATGATATACAACATATAACTTTAAACATACCAATTTACAAAAACAAAGACTATATCATAATAGTTTACAACAAAACAATTAACAGTAAATAATATGTATTAGATTATATGGGCAGATTATACATGTTGTTTTTAAGCAGTACGTACATAGTACATAA
Source organism: Micropterix aruncella (assembly GCA_944548615.1). Taxonomy (NCBI): domain Eukaryota; kingdom Metazoa; phylum Arthropoda; class Insecta; order Lepidoptera; family Micropterigidae; genus Micropterix; species Micropterix aruncella. The sequence continues at coordinate 26,310,068 of OX155952.1, read as the reverse complement.
AAGGTAAATAAATATTCATTTTTGCAATAACTATCTACAGATTTTTATCTCACATTTCCCATAAATACAATACTCTCGATTAAACTAAAATAAAATTAATTAAAAAACACATTTAAAATATGGTCAGCGAAAAGGCGCATGGTTAGCTTATCATAAAAAATAAGGAACGTTAGAGCTAGCTATCGAGGGTGAAATCCCTGTGAATGCACAACATGACATTTAAAGCAAAGGTCGCTGGTTGATGAGGCACATAATCTCCATTAAAAGTCACTAACCGGTGTTTGGGCGAGGCTCTGCCACGAAAACTCGAGGTCTGAAATATGAGCTGGAACAGGAACTACGAAATTCATGGCGTAAGAATTGATTGTGCCATCCCTCACATAATACAACTCGGCGTTCAAACCTGAAACAAAGATAGGAAAAAGTAAATATAATATTATAAAAATAATAAAAGACACGACTGCCGTTACAGAAAGTGAAATATTGTATCTATAATTATTTTTATTACTGGTTTTTTTATGAAATAATTGTGGTTAATGTATTTATTCATTTATATAATATAGATGTATATTCCTGGAATGTTCTCAATCAGACCTTTCATTTGACACTAAACAAGATATATGTATGTTAATTTACTGGCATTTGAACATTTAGGCAACTACTTACATAATATTTGGACAATTAAGGTACTATATAACACCTGGGATTACATAACGATTCTAACAATACCATAATCTGTTGAAGCTTTTAGAAGTTATGATTGATTTGATAAACGGAAAACATACATAGATGAACCCTGAACACATTACTGTCATAACGCTCATAACGCTAATATTTTGAGTACAATAAATTGGTTTTTGGCCGTTTAGTTAGTGCCTTCGAATACACCTACCATCTTTTTAAAAACCACTTCGGTAAGAAAGTCTAACATGCCATTTTAGCATAATTATTTTAAAAGTAAACATTATATACGAGTAGTCTCCTGGGTTTGGCGGTTAAAAAAAGCCTAATTTAGTTTTACCTTAAAAAAATTCAAATTGTTTATTTGGGGTAAAATTTTATTGCAATACTGAGGCCACTCATGCTAATATGACGCCCTGATATTGAATGATAAATTAGTGATAATTATTTTCCATATATTGATTAAAATAAACAAAGAGACATCTGAAAGTAAACATTAATTACTGTAATGTACGGTGGGTCTAATAATATGGCAAGGTACTGTAAGTAGACTCCTTGAACCATTAGCATGTTTTGCAAATGAGTAGGCTCCTGCCTACTGACAATAACGAAGAAAAAGCGCTCTCAGTCGGACTGAGATTGCTCTTTCACCGGCAATCTGTCATAGCGTCGTTCATTATCGCCATCTGCCGAAGACAAAATTGCAATCGGTGCAGTGGTTCCGAAGTTGGCCGTTGAATTTTCGTCAAGAAGAGATGGTTTTGTTTAAAATTTGAGAAAGAGAAAATCATCGATATCTCCAAAACGGTAAGAGATATCGTATGTTTGGCAAAATATTACCCCCCATCCTTGTTCCTGTATTTGGAAACGGAACGTTGAAACTGTGTCATCTAGTGAGTTGATTGTAATACAGAAAATCGATTATAACTCCGAAACGGTGAGATATACAGCAATGTTAACAAAATTTTGCCTACCCTTTTGATGCAGCCTTTGGAAAGCAAAAGTAGGAACTGCGTCATCTGGTGAGTTAATTGTCAAATAAAAGACTGAAATTGGTTCAGTGGCTCCGGAGTTAGGCCGCTGAATTTTTGTCAAAAACATGGTTTAATGAAATATTTGGGAAAAGAGAAAATCGACGATATATCCAAAGCGGTAGGATATATTGCGATATACTTTGCAATATATTAAATAAAAATATTCAGCAATTGGCATTAAATCAGCTTTTTAGAGTAAAAATAAATAAATAAATAGATACCATAAGGATTATCATACAGGGCAGACACTACTCGAGTCGTTATAAGTGGAGGAAATCTAGGTTCTTGACATAACAGGCAATATTCGTTTGTTACTTGGATGCAGTGCGGTCAAATAAATATTTCCGCGAACCTGTAAAGTCGTTTTTGTCTAACCCGCGCGAAAACAGCTGCGACCTCGCGATTTAACAGCATGCCCCCGCTGCGGTGCCGCGTTTGTTTGCGCTTACTATTTTCAAAGTGGACGCCCGCGCTACGCTACAGATGCAGCAGAATCACAGTAAATATATTATATTTACTGTGGCAGAATGCTCCGAGTTTATGTTAGCATTTCAGGGCAAATATTTTGCTCCGCCTTCACCTCGCTCGAATATAATGTCAACGTAGCTACGTTAAATTATAAAGGTTCAACCCCATCGGATATATAATAATGGGTAAAAAAAACGGTTTTGTCACCACAGGACTTTCCCGGTAAGTAGCCAAGGACTAATTTCATCTAAAAAAATCGATGAGCGCCCTATCTCGGCCGGCGGACGAACCCGGTTGGGTTCCATTGCGACGCCTCTGGCAGCGCGGTTCGTTGCTCAGCTAAAGGCGAGGTTCAAGCGCTAGCAGGTGGAGATAGGTACTCAAGCAAAATGATTTCGATCCAACAAGGAATCTCTGTGCCATTTTTCAAGTCTGTAAGTCCAATATTTCATGATTGATATATGGCTAGTGCGCCCCCTGGTGGACCGATTTCAACCACAATTTTTCTACGTCGAGATTTAGGACATTGTATTTTTTTATATTTCACTTCAATACATGACGGATTTTTTATAGGCTTACTTGTTTCTCGAAGTGTCTTTTTTCTTCATGTTTCATGTTTTCAATTCACGACGACGCCGGGGACGTGAACGAGAAGGACCGAAGAAGGACAGTATTTTTGAATTATATAGAACAAAAAATATACTCCCAAAAAAGGTCTGCTTTTCTTTGGCGGTTATTTACAGTAGAACCTTAATTGTAGAAAACCATCGAAAATAAATAAAATATGGGTCTGGATTTATGTATCTTATTAAATTATTCTATAAAGTACTACAAATATTCTAAAGTTCTTGAATATAAAGTCGATTACAGCCTGTTTTATTTTACTATGTAAAACCAATTCAATCAATTGATTGAATTGTGGAAATAAAAAATATTAAATGAAAGTGATTTTTACACTTCCATACTTTAACTTTTGAAGTATTTCTTTTGATACTTCATTGCATTGTACGCTATTTTCTCTACAACTAATTAAAGCATGCCCAACCTAGACCTCTTTTAGATTTACTGTATTCGTTTACTGAACATTACCATTTCAGATGAGCGAGAATGACGCGGAACGCGTGGCTAATCCCAGTGATTAAAAACCCGCCGTCAAAGTAATTTCTTGTAATGGTTAAAGTAGAACATAAACAAGACATGTCTTCGAAAATTTGCTGAATATTTTTCTTATGTATTTTGGGAAAAAACTGACCTGCTATGTATATTGTACTTATATTTCAGTGAACATTTATCAAACTGCTATGATTTGTAAGATGAAGTTTATTTTATATTATTGCTCTAAGTCATTTCAATTAATTGTTTGGATTGTAAAATAATAGTAATAAAATCGAAAATTTAAAAACGGAAAAATATGTTATTCCCTTTACTATAAACTCCTAAAGTAAGGCGAGAGCAGTATTTTTACATGACTGCCGGACAAATAATGAGTGAATAGTGTTCAGGGCTCATCTATGTATGTTTTCCATTCCTTTCTTATTCCACCATAACTTCTAAACGCTTGATTTATGAGTGTGTTGTATCGTTAGAATCTCAAGTGTCACATGGCACTTAACTGTCTAAATATCAATTAAGTAATTGTCTAAATGTCCAAATGTCAATAAATTACCCTAAATATATGGTTTTTAGTTTCAAATTAAAGGTCTGATTGAGTTTATTCCGGAAATGTACATGTATCTATATGAATAAATACATAAACCACAAATATTTCCTGAAAAGCGGTAATAAAAATAATACAATATTTCGCTTTCTGTAACAGTAGTCGTGTTTTTTAATCATTTTGATATATTTACTTGTTTAAATGTTTCATTGCATTATCACACAGAGTTTGATTAAGATAGAAGGACAGACTCTATGTTAAAAATATACCAGTCGAACGCGAACCAATTCAATTCTGGAAGTGGGTCATAACTGTCTCGTTAGTTGATACAAACATTCTGGAATAGAAGGGAAATTGTTTGCGTCATTAGTGGCGAAGGAGCTTTAAATGGCGGTTGGGGTTACAAGGCAGCGAATGATTCATCGCCTCTTTATTAAAGGCTGCTCATGTAAACAAGGCCGTCACAAAGCTAGGCACTGCCGCTACAGCTTGTACTTATTAAATAGGGCGGAGGAGTGGCGGCTTAGTCGGGACTAATGATAACGGAAGTAGGTTTTCGCTCTATTTTAATTTTGTCGTAATAATAGAGAATGATACTTATTAGTGCGAGTGATCGCTTTAGCAAAAGAACCTCCATTGCGACATAAAGGTTTAAGGGGCTCTTTCTAGATGATCAAGCATGCTTGTCAAGCATCGCGTCGCGGGCTGGGTGGGAATAGTGAACCGCAGGAATAATGCAAATATTTTTTTCAAATGTTCACCAAAAATGCCTAATTTTGTAGTTTATACCAGGGAGTCACCTTAATTAGACGTAATTTATTGATCAATGACGTGACTCCCTGGTATAAAACTACAAAATTTGGCATTTTTATTTTTTTTTTTAAAAACATATTTGCATGTCTCTTGCGGTTTACGATCGCTGCCCAGACCGTGACGCAATACTTGACAAGCATGCTTGATCGTCTAGAGAGCCCCTGAACAACGGAAGTAAAATTTATCAGAGGGAGCAGCATTCTATTTAACATCTTTTAGAAGAAGTATTGTATGATATATTTATTTTATGTATTTATATACTTATATAATATGGTAATGTATATAGTTTGGAACAAGCGTATGTAGTTAATATCTGCACTTAAATAAGAAATACAATTTAACTTAAAATTAAAAAACTCACAGCAAGTTATGTCATGCTTATAATGGATGATAGTCACATGCCGTCCAACTAAGTGACAACTTGTTCCAGGGCAAGCATTTTAAACATAGGCAAAATAAGGCCAAATGTCATACAACTTTACTTAAAAGCAGAAAAACTAATATACTAAAAGATTTTTCAAAAAGCAAAGGAATACATTCAGAATATCAAATATAAATAAAAGTTGTAAAATTTATAATAATTTAAAATTTTCTCAAAGGAAAATAGTAGAAAAAGGAAATAAAAATATACAATAATAATAAAATTATATAATAAATACCAAAATAATAGTATTTAATATTATAAATCAATAATAATAATAGTCACAAAGAGGTAGTCAAATAGAACTAGATAGTGGAAAGTCCTTAGTCCTTGGAAAGTCCTTCTGGACGTTCCAGGCCCAAGCATCTACGAAAAAAGATTTTTCTAAAATACTCGTATTGATACACTCGGACTGATTTTTATGCCTGCAGGTAGGATATTATATAATTTAGGCCCAAGATAAATAATATTTTTTTGGCGGGGAACTTCAACGTAGTCACTAGTCGTCTTATGTGTTTGGTTTTTGGAGATTTATTTTTTTCCTCAAGAACGAACCGACAATATAATTTTAACACACGCACTTCTAGAACATGCATTTCCTTAAATGTGAGTTCTGGTGCATTGGTTTTCGTAATATTATATTATAAAATAGCATTAATATTTTTTCAATAATAATTAAATGAGATTAAAATATCAGTTAAATTTAAATTATTCTTCCATTGAATTGAGTATGTGACAGCATCATTCAATACCCGTAAACTTCAAGAAAAATTTGAGATTGGGCATGTTTCACCGCATGCTACTCTGCACCACAGTCGCATGCTTGTTGTTGGAGAAATACCCCATTTATAAAACATGTTGCATCTGGCTTGTCCCGTCATAAAGCGGTTTGAAATGTGGTCTGCATGTCGTTGATCTAGGAGACAGCTGGGAAATGGAAGTGAAAATCCCACCTAAGTGGAATAAAATTTTAATACAGCGCCGATATATAAGGATATTCGATTTTATAAATAAAGGACGCGATCCGAATTGCCCTTAGCTTAAAGCACTAAGCACGCTCAGAGCCCAGTCCGAATTAAGCATACACCGGTCACTGCTAGGCCGACCCCAGCCAATCAGAACACGATATCGGGGTGGGAATCACGTAGGAAGTATCGAGTTCCTAGATTAGCTGACGATTCTGTAACAGATTCAGTCAAGTCGTCGGATCGAGGACAATATCGAATTCAATGTCGTGTCGCGTTGACGTATCTTATCGCCTCGTCAGAATCCCGGGGCAGGATTTCCTCGAAAGATCGAAGCATGGTACCCGCGCCGTCAAGTTTTTTACTAAGTACAAATTTGCCATATCAACTTACTACCGCTGGTCTCTCCAGGTTTCTGCTGTGTTGAATAGCTGATCAGTTTGCTAGATGGGATTTCGTGGCTAGAGTCTCATCGGTAGTGGTATGTCCACGCCATTGTTTATAGGTAGTTGCCTATTTACGTTATACTTATTCCATTCGCGTTTAGAAGCATAATTTCTCCGAATATTTTGCTGGGCGATATGCAACAGAATACACTCTTAACCCCTACCTACTGAGTCATTGTGAATGAGTCGATTTAAGGATACATGAAATCACTCGCATCGCCTCGTTCGGCTGTACGTACACCTTACTATGGTATAGCTGCTCGTGTACCAGATTGGTATGCAATACACTTATAAAGATATAATCAAATAAAACTTATCTATCAATTACAAATAAATATGTTAAGATGCAAGACTAAAATAATATAAAATCTTTAATTATATTTAGCTTAAAACAAAAAATCTAATTACACATTTTTCCTTAATGTGAAAAAAAATACTGGAAGTGTGGGTTTAGAAGCCTAATTATCTAAAGAAACACTCTCCAGAAAAAGTGATCAAATATTTATTGAGGGTTTTATATTTTTAAAAAAAAACAATAAGGACAGTGGGCAGAATCTATAATGGGACCTATATTTATGCAGAAATGCAATGTCGATTAGGCTTTTATTCTGCTCCAGAGGCATCATCTCGTGGATAGAAGGGATTCACAGTAAGTCGACCGTCTTACTAAAGATAAAAAACAGTCGCTTATTAAATATCTTCTGCTCCTGCAATTCTGTATAAATATCCGAAACGAACTTTACCGTTTGAGAAGAAAAAGCGAAGACGCAACTACTACTTCAAAATAAAATTAAATTTAATCCTAGATTATCTTTGATTTAATATGGTATTTTTCTATAAATTATCTACTAAATAATATTGTATAGCCTTACCGAGTAGTTTCATGACTTCTGCTTGGCTGATAAATACATTGATGTGGCACACGACCAGCCCACAGCAACAAAACGCAGCTACCAACAAAGCGCAAGGACTTTGGAAGGTCATCACTTCCAATCATCCCTTATTTCCATCAAAACTACTGACCCAACTCCACGTCTTAGGTATAAAATAAACTCATTTTAATTAGTCTATTTGTTCATAATGCTGAAAATGTAGCCCGTGCATGTTTCAGCGCCATATCGCGGCGACGATAAAGTACCGTCATGCACGTCAGATGCCGTCTCTGCTGTTTCACTAGCCGCAGAGAAGGCGTACGCCCGTCGCGACGTTCGACGCCTGACTGTGGGCGGTGGGCGGTGGGCGGGTGGATGAAGCCTGAAGGTGCATGAATAGTGTTGCCAGGAGAGGCAGATTCGTGAAACTTTATGATGCACACCACCCTAAACAACAAGTCGCATAATAAACTTTTAACTTTTTGATTTGGTTTTCGAATTTTACATTGCAATAATCTGCTGCACCAGGTATAATGTGCGAAATGAATGTAACTTTACAGCATCTTGCGTGCGATACTAAGAGTTATCAATTAAAAACTTCAAACGTAATTTTCTGATATCTTTTTCCGAGATTGAGTCTTAATTTATAAATATTTGTGCCAGTAAACTGTTTCTTACGAGAAGATCAAATGAAACTACTTTTGAAATACCTTTCAGGAGATCTTATTTTGGCCAATCCAGCTAATTTTATCTTGCCCCTATATTGTACAACAGACTACCACTGAACATTAAAGGCAATAAAATTTGATGTAGATTTAAACATAGATTGACTTCATGCGTTCTAAATTTTAGAACTATACATTTAATATCTTATTCAATGTTTGCAGTCTTAGAAATCATTAAAAAAATAAAAATCATCAATAATAGTTAAAATATACTTTTAAAAAAACATATTTAAAAACCAAGATGACTTCAGAATATAATCAAAGAATAACAATAAATAATGATAAATAAAAATGTGATAAATAATGATAAATAAAATGATAATAATGATAAATAAAAATGTTTTTTTTAAAATATGCACGGGGATAATATTGGCTCCTTACCTATGTAATTGCTATTTTTTCACACTGGCCACTTTGAACTTGGGTTTGAGTTGGAATTTCAAATTCAAATAAATTTCAATTCAAGGACATGTTATCCTTTTTAAGAATCAGCTGTATATTTTTCTTAACCCCAAACTTGCGGCCGGGCCGCGGCAGCCAGGCCGAATAATATGTTCAATTTCTGCAGTCTTATTTTAGAAGGTATGCAGTCAATATATGTTTAAATCTATATGACATTTTATTACCTTTAATGTTCAGTGATAGGCTGTTTTTAAATATGAAAATGGGCTTAATCGTATCAGGGGGGGGGCGCAAAATATAATATTTCCGTCTTCATCCCAAAGAAAAAAATGCCTTATCAAAAATCAGGTTAGTCACCCCAAGACTTTCCCGGCAAGTAGCCAGGAACTTATTTCACCTGAATATTCATTTCATAAAGAAAGTCGATGAGCAGTGGACGTATACACACACATACCCAAACAGACAGACAGACAGTCCAGAGGGACTTCAGTCTGAAAATGGTTTTAACCGTCTCGGGGGAGGGGGGTCAAAATGTATATATCCGTCTTCATCTCGAAAAAAAAATTGTGGGATCACAATACTTTCATCGGGATCACAATTGGTAAGCCGCTAAAGTAAAATAGAGAGTACCTACGCGATTAACACTTTCTAGAATATTTCTACCTTTCCAGTTTAATGGAAACTTGGCATGCGTAGGTCTGTGAGACGGTTCTTTGTTGAAAGTTATCAAATCGTTAACTTTTCTCTTGGTTGATTCTGAAGGCATGTCTTTTTGGGCCTCAGATGTTGCGTCGATATATTCGGACATTGAGTCGTGTCGAGAAGCTACAACTTTTTTCGCCACCAGTGGTAGGAGTCTGGCGGTATACCTATGCGCAATATTTATTTGACCTTTAAGATTGTCGGCTTCATGTTTTATTGTTATTAATAATGAATTACTGTTAATGTTCGTGTTGGTTGGCAACACCGACGAACGCTAAAGGTGTCGTAGCGCCGCGACACGACGCCCAAACTCACTTGCTCCTCGTAGCGCTCCTCGCTTCCTGTGACGTCTCGCCGCCTCCGGAAGTGTCAACGACAAGACAATATAACTCATTTCGATTGGCATCCCATCCATACCAGAATTTGCGCCGAACCAACGGCACTTTCAGTAAGAGATTGCAAATTTTACTTTCTAACGTAGTGACGCGGATTTGAATGTGGATACGACTCCATTCCGAGATTCGGAATTCCGATATATAGGAAATAAAGCCTGACTCTTTCGCCGGGAAATACACTCAAGAGCGATGAGTTAGGGTCACTAACATAACCTTAATATTTCGGATACTGAGAATGTTCGCTTAATCACATAAAAAGTATTTTATAGACAATTTAATACTACACAAATAAACTTTACAAAAAGCTCGTTAGTTGATATCAAGTAATGCCACCAAAAAGGCTAAAACAAAATAAATGTTTTTTTTTTAATCGAACCACGAATTCACTGCACTTGTTTTTGGTTTGGTTTATGTTATCTCAAAATAAAAATAAAATACAACAACCGCTCCTGGTATTCAAGATTCATCATTAATATGGTAAATATTAAATAAGCTAAGGCTCTTAATTTCCGAGATATTCATACATTTATGTTGGTGACCCGGATTCATTGATCTTGAGTCTATTACAGTGTTTCAATTATTTTTTTATGACTATGTAGTAGATTTCTTCTTTCTACTAAAAGGGGGAAAATATGTATTCAACCATTTAAGGCTGCCTTTTCTATGAAACCTCAAATCTATTTTCATTTCCAGTTCTAGAGATTTTTCTACGCTTCAAAAATCTCAGAAACTAAACAATCGTCCGCCACTAGAAATCGAATATTCGGATAGGTTTTAATGATATCATTGATAATGTAGGGTATTTCAATGATGATAACAACAACTCATATAACATCAATAATGACATTCGGTGAAGCCGAATGTCATTATTATCTTATTTATTCGCCCACCCGAATAATGATAGGAAACAAATTGCGCGACTTGCATTGCTGAAATATAAATGAAACAAGTTGAAAACAAATATTTTGCTAGACTAGTCGTTGCGCGATGTTTGTTTAATTAAAATCAAACATGACGCAGGGATAAACAATAATTCGAAATGCACACACGCTGACAACGTCGAACTTTGTTTTCCAGAATTATTTCCTTTCAAACTGGAAGATTAACGTTACTCGTATGATTGGTTTTATTTTATTACTTTAATAACATGACACTGTGGTGATTTAATAGACATTTTTGTCGAAATGGACTTTTTGACATAAAAAAAATATGGTATTTTAGTCCACACTGACCCAAGGGCAAAATAACCAAACTTAATTATTAAACTTTATGTTATATTAATATATGTATAAACTTAAAATATAACTTGATTTTGTATTTTTTAATGTACGGACGTATTATACCTATCTAATAAACGCGAAAGTTGTATATTAGAATTATCGAACCATTGTTAAAACTATGTAATATATTCTACTGGTTACATTAGTACGACTCATAGTACGTAAGAAAAAAATAATTCTGAGGTCTGCGTTTAAAATAGCAACACCAAAATATGAAAAACAAAATTTTCCTGTGCATGATTTTTTTAAATTATTTTTCTCATAATAAGTCGTTATTAATGAGTGTGATGGAAGTTTCAAAAAATATTCCAAAATAAAGGCTGTCTGAAACTCAAAAGAGTAAACTTAACATAATTAGCAAGTAATGACAATGTTTTGATGTATCAATAATTTTGATGTAGGTAACGAAAAAGAAATTAAATTAAATTAAATAACTCTCTTTTTATATAAATTCCTAATTTTAAATCTCTTTTTAGATCTCCA
>OX155952.1:26276224-26293724 GCA_944548615.1 Micropterix aruncella | reverse complement strand
ATTTTGTGGCGCATCCAAGTGTAGTAATGCCTATCTACTGGAGTAGCTGATTGTATTGTATTTAAGTGAACATAAAAAAAAATCGCTTTTAAGGGACTTTTCCCTACTTATCCGGACCTCTAGTCGTTATGAAAAAAAACCAACAGTAAGAAAACTAAACCATTTCACGCCATTTTTATTATGAAATATTTAGAAGACCTTCCATTAGATACAGCAGTTAGAGCAGTTTGAAAATTTATTTAGCTCTTGAATTTTAAGATTCACTGCCTTCCAAAAACGAAACTTTCCGCTCGCTTCGCTAACGATAACTGTAGAAGCCGAATGCTCAGCCATAGCATGGGACTCCCCCCCCCCCCCCCCCCCCACGCTTTCCATATTTCACTCTGTGTAATTACGGTAATGGTACTTTTATCGTGAAAACTTCGGTTTGATACAAAATCGGTTTGACAAACAAAATTTTCGATTCAACGAAAATCTCCCCAGTTTTATGAGCGATAGCTCGGCGAGCAATTATCCGATAACAACCAACTGACTAAGTCTAGAAAGATTACACTGTAAGATTGCTAATGAGGTTATTGGGGAAACGCAAGCAATTTCTGGGTGTGGCGGGTGAAAAATAGTGACGGAAATATAAGGGTAGATACTTTTGCAGGTAGTTTAAATCGCGATCGCGTAAAAATAGATTGCCTATCACGGTGTCATTTAAAAGCGTTGATAGGTTCTAGTGGAACTTAATGCTATACTAGCTACAATAACAATAACTGAAAATTCGTAAGTTTTAAAATTAAAAGTTTTTTAACAATTTCGGGTCAAAAAAATGAAGTAAACGAAGCAAATATCAATAGTCCACTAGCAGGACGGAAAACAATCCACTGTCTAGTTATGCCACCTGCCCGTCAGAGGCCAACGCCTTACGGCGAGGCACCGGGAAAGGTACACAGCGGGCAGTTTCGCCCCCTGACTGCCAGTTTAGAAGGATATCTAAGTCTGGAATTAACCTTCAGGATACCTCCTGCCTCCCGACTGGTTACAGTATCGAGGTCGCATGCGCGGTCCTCTCCCTTATAAAGCGGTGATACGGTGTCTGCTGAATCTATCGCGGACCTCGGCATCCTTTGCCCGGCTAATTCACCCGGGAACGGGTGGCCGAATGGTCGTTTTAAGAGCAGTTGCCATAAGGTTCAGCCACCTTTGCTCTATAGGAACTTACCGTTCAAAGACTCCCCCGGTTGTTAGTCGGTATGCACATTGTTAGTCGATTGGCTGACGCCGCACGATGAGCAAACCGTCCAGGAGCGCCTGAAAAATGACTTCTAGGAGCGACTGGCTCGCAGGGCTTTTTGGCTTTCTGCGTAGAGGCAGCCGGATGGCTAATGACCAGTGCGTTTGACTGACCCTATACAACTGGGCCTTAGTGCCCAAACTGCAACAGGGCCCATTAGCTCCCGGAGAATACGATAATTAGAATTAAAGGGCGGTACGAGAAGAACCGAAAAATCTCTCAAAGTCCACGACCGAGCAATCGAGCGTGGCAAATTCGATTGCCCCCGTGCATAGCGTGCCGTACCCACACTATCAGCGGGGCAACTGGCTTGTGCGAGTGATTAACATAGTAAATAAAATAAAAAACTTTAATTTCTTCTAATAAAATCCCGCCGAGGAATCGAAAATCGCGACCTTTTCACATAAAACTCTACGGATTTGTCACGATTGAGGCATAGAAGCATAGGGGACGCAGTCCGGTGGCAGCCTGATTAGGTAGTCTGATCTTACATTGTAAGGTTTCGATTTCGATTCCCAGCTGGGTCAACAATTTCCGTTGCGATAAAATTAACGGAATTGCATCTGAATTCTGTCAAACGAATGCAATAACAAGATACATACTTACAGTAGGGCGAAGTTAACTATAGCGGGCGAACCCGTCACCCCAAGCTAGTATAACGATATGTGATAGTTCTTTCAGCCATGGGATGAACGTAGAAAACTTAGAGACAAGACAATCTACTACCTAGCTCGTCCAAGCTCGTCCGAGGCACCGGGAAACGTACCAAGCGGGCAGCCTCGCTCCCTAACTACCAGTTTTGGTAGGATATCTCTGTATGGAATTAACCTTCAGGATACCTTCGTCCTCCCGACTGGTTACAGGTCCGAAGTCGCTTACGCAGCCTCTACCTATTGTAATTAGAGCGGTAATTCAATTTGAATTTATCGCAGACATGGGCGTCATTCGCCCGTAGTGCCACACGGGATCGAGTGGCCCAAGGTTATTTCAAGAGTGGCATGACAACAGGCCCACATCCACCCACACATACTTACATACATGTTATACGCACACATTCAGTGCATGATTTACGTATTAGCTACAAAAGCTATAACTTAGGGTCCTCACTTTCTTGGGGGCCCCCAAAAAGAATGCCCAAGTGAGCAATCGTCATATATACTTAAATATACTGCAGCAATAGCTAAAATAGCATAGAGCCTTATCAAGTCTAAATCCGGCACTGCACACATTCATATAAACACTTCATTGTAGGGTTGGTTGTAAGAGATTGTCGCATGAAGAAACTCGCCATTTGTGAAATTCCACAATAAAGAGTAGATTCAAACAAGCAAACTGAGGGCTTTATTTTTTAATTATGCTTAATACACGAGATATGCAAGGTGTCCAGCCAGACAACTCGTCGAAGAAGCCGTACGTATTTAGGGGCCTTCAATATACCGATATACACAACAATCCCGTAATAACCAAACAGCTCCCAAATCCACTTTACTAAAAACGCACCAATATGTAATCTCCCCTCCTGCCTTTGATGCTTTTATCGTGTCCAATTACTGACCTCCGTTTAATTTTCCATTAAACATTAACGGTTAATGTAATAACACACTAGTTATTTTCGTCGGGCGGATGCTCTCGTCGTGAAACGGAATTAATTATGAGGATTACGGGATTCATGCGAGTTGCTACGCGTCCCGAGTTTGATGCCGATTTGGCTGGATATAACACGAACCTGGATTATGAATCAAATCAGGCATACGTGAAACAACCAGCGAGAGCATATCCGCTGTTTGAAGGGCAATGATTCGAGGGATTATAATGAGCATGGCGGATTATATAATGAAATGCAAATGGCAACATCGAGATGACCATTGCTTCAAATATGATGAGTATACATGATGCAATCAGTCATTGCACGAGTTACACATTATTCAAATTCAAATATTAATTTCTTTATTCGATCAAAAAGTTACATTTATCTGAGTTTTACAAAGGCATCCTAACTATTCCTCGCCTTTACTAATGTAGGCTTAATGTATGTGTATATAGTGTGGTTTGCGTAATCTGCCATTGTAATATTTATCATCGCAGTATTTGTCATTACAATATAAACAACTAAATCTACACCCACGACTTTAAAACAACTGTTTACTTATACTAGACTGAGATATATCAGAAGAAAGCAATATATTAATGTGTCTTTCTACTCGTAAGGCAGGGTCTATATAAAAAGTAATTTATTTCTTTCCTGTTTCGCGACCTTTCAGCTCCAATGCCATCCGGTCTAGCCATCGTGCTTTTCGAAGTTTTCTTAGGGTTTTCATACTAATTTAAAGAATAGTACCACTACCAAAAGTAGATTTTCTTCTAAATATCCTTATTTTCTTTATCATTCTTATTTCTCTGTCATTATTATTTCTCTGTCATTGTCCCCTCTCCCAGATTTATTTTCTCATATTCCTTTGTTTTGTGTAGAGCACTGGATTCTCCTAACATTAAAACAAAATTAACTAAGAATTGATAGACTTAAGTCCATAATCAATTTTCGTTAAAACGACTATGAAACTAGAATAAAAGCACGCCTCAATTACACAAATGAAGTAGACAATTACACTAACAACCAAAACATAAAAATATATGAACAAATAACACGAAACATTAGACAGATTGTCATTGAATACATTAGTTGAGTGATGGTCAGATGGCAGTATCTTAGATTTTTTCGCACACAAAATATGTACATATAAATCAATGAAACCTTGTGCGTGTAATCCACAAGCCACCATGCTTAAGAATTCTGATTAGAATGATTCTTCACGTTTTGTTACCCATTCAAGCTTTAATATATTTCCTTTCATCAGTACTTTCAAAGCATAGGCAAATGAGGACAACGATATGACCAAATATTATCCAGTCACGACAATATGATATTTAACTTTAATAATATTTCGCATAAAAGATAGTATGAAAATACAAGTTAGTGGTACGCATATACTTTTTGGGTTCATTATTAAAAGACATGCTAGGTCGCGGTGTCGTTTGAAACGAAAATATTATAATTAGTTATATGTTATTCACTCTTTAGGAGAGTTTTCAAATAAAAATAATATGTGTAATTTAGGAAAAGATTGGGAGCTAATGGGCCCTTGCTGAGTTAGCCACGAAGACTAATTTGTTCAGGGTCGGTCACACTCACGGGTTAAAACCCATCCCACCCTCTCTACCATCTCGTACTGATTCACCCACTGTTAGGCTGTCACTAAAAAAAGCTTATCCTGTATATAAAGCTTTGTCTCTTACGGTACCCTGGTTATATGTAGCATTTGGTTTTAGTGTCATTTAAGCAACAACACATGGAGCTGGAACCCTCACCACATTTTTTAGAAGAAATTTGAGATTAACTGCAAAGATCTAAGTATGTTGTTAAATGGATTTGGCATTTTTTTCCACATAACACAAGTTGGTTCAAAAAACTCAAAAAAATGCCAAAGCTGGAAATATTACCGTCATATCCATACTGGTGAAATGGCTAATTGTGATGGTTGAAATATTATGGTAATCAACTATAAAATAAAACACTCAATGGGCCCGATTACGTTTCTTTGTGAACTAAAACTAAAATTAGTCCAAGCGAACGATACAGAGCAATACGTTAGAGCGGAAATGAAACGAACGATCGTCGATAAATACTACCTGCTGAACTTATACTCGTCCGAATAAATTCGATCATATTTCGTGCGGTGTAAGATTCCACCTTGGCGGGCAGTTTTAATGCGAAAAAGTGACAACCGGTCATCTCACATTCCCCTCTAGCGTATTAGTTCACGAAGAAACTCAATCGAGCCCAATTCCTAACCATACGTTGCATCGATGTGGCAGCCTGAATCAAATAATTAACGCTGTGGCCTTGTTTTTTATCTTCTTCTTTAAGAGCCCTATCCTCTAACAATATTGGTGATCGACAGCGTTACTTTTACCAAAACAGGGGTGTATTAGAAGAGAGATCAAAATACTGATGCAGTTGTCCAAGCCAACATAATCTCGTGAATTTTACCCAGCGTCTATCCAACCGTATTTTGAGCATTAAGTTTTGTAATCTAGGAAAACTAAGTATTGAGCAATTCAATGTGTCCAAATTGCTTTGTCGCCTTCCTTTATGTTCCGTCTCTCTCCAGCGGTTACGCCCAAACTCTCTAACAATACCGTGCATTCAAAACTTGGACTGAAACTTAAAACAACTTTTAAAGTACTGTCCTATCCCCTTTCAATTTCTGTCTACGAAAGATGGCGGCTAGAAACTTCAACGAACAAAATGTTACCATAACGACATATTTATGGCTAAAAATAAAATGAAAAGTCCTAGCGATTTAATGCTGGAATGTGGGAAAAGGTGAAATAGCCAAGAGCCGGCCACATAAACGGGTATATGATCATTCCTACAGCGTTTCCCACATGAAACGAAAGCTTATAGTTACCTCAAAAGCGAGTGGATAGGTTGCATTTAGTTCCACGGCCGTAAAGTCGTTTAATTAAAAAAAAATGATAGTATTTTTTTAACCAAATAAAACGGTTGTGTAACTACAAAACTTTCCCGTTAAGAAGCCAAGAATATATGGAAATATTTTAAGCATGATTTCCTTTCCTAAGTAGGTTGAACTTATTAAAAGGGATAGTCGGCGACAAACGGGATAGTTAGTGAGAATGCAACGCATTAAAAACGTTCGATTCAATAGTTTACGCCAAATATACGGACTGATGAAAATTCAATTTGATTTTGGTGTACCGCCATATTTCAAGTCTATATTCTAAGTCTGTACTCATATTCTAAGTCCAATATTTCGAGATTGAAATATGACTAGTGCGCCCCCTGGTGGACCGATTTCAACCACAACCTTTTCTACTCTTGCGATGACCAAAATGCCAGATGCCAGAATGCCAAAATTCAGCTCAATCGGATTAAGCGTTTGGCGCTATCGTGGGGGAATATAGAAATCGAATACATAAATCGGCGCTATCGTGAAGGAATATATGATGTAGCGTCCGTAGTCAAGTTGACACCGCTTCTCCTCGTTGTTACCGAAGTTAAGCAGCGTTGAGCGCGGTCAATACTTGCATGGGTGACCGCCTGAGTGTTTGACTGCGTGATGCTTTGGAGAGGGACTTTGGAGAGGGCTATTTTGACTTTGCTTCGAGTGTCGTGATCATGTACGTGCGTGCATATTTAGCGTACATTCATGTATGTGTTTTTAGCATTCACTAAACAACTGGGAATATAAGCTGAGGTTGGCCATCATAAGACATTAGTGTAGGTTTTCCACTCCATTCATGGAAGCAACCCCTCGGTGATACACCCAGACAAGATTGCAGAAGAAAAATCTAAACGATAGCAGTGCAATCCGCACTCTTTTTTCCGTCAACAATCATGGTCAAAAATCGTAGAGATTGGTCTTTTAATGTATATTTTTAGTGGCAGGATGAAGAGGTTAATCAGCCCTCATTTCGACCCTATTTGAAAAGCTTTTCATCTGGCGTCACGGCTCATCGTGGAGTTTCGTTTGAATTTAATTTGATTCAGCGCGCGGGGGCCCAATATCACTGGCACTTTTGACCTGCTGTCGGTACAAGCGCCATTTTTATAGCAATAGCCAAATAGGCTAACGTGTTGGAATTTCCCAGAACTTTCCCAATCAGCCATTTTATGCAATACAGCTGATACTGCTTATCGGAGTGGATAGATGCCTACAATTGGAGTACGTAATACTGATTCACAATTGGATACCGGAAGTCTATAAATAATTGCTTTCCGTATTATTGTACCGATTAATTAGCTAATGTGCGCAGGACTGGAAAATAAAATAGAGTGCATATCTCTTATACAAAAACTGAGGCCATCATTTTATAAATCATTATCCTTTCAGGAGATGAATCAGTAGCAAAAATCAAGCAACTACAATATAAAAAGTTTATGTATACATAAAATACAAAAAATATACACAAAAATAATGAATTTATATTAAACCAACTAAAACCTATGTTTCACCATTAATTTATAAATCGGCAATCCTAACATGGCGCACCGTAGACAAATCCACTTGGATAAACTTTTAAAAACCCGTAAAAAACAAACACCCCTAATTACATTTTCCCAGTATAAAATGATCTCGCCGCAAAGATCACTTGGCACTAATACCGAAATATAAAACAGCAAGGTAATTTCGCCTACGCAGAAGCAGCTTTGTGGAATGAACTAGGTAGGAATATGATACGTAAGTCCCTTGCAGGATTGAGTTCAGAGCTTAAAACAGAACTCCTGACTAAACAATCCCCGACATAATATAATAATATAATCTATTGATTAATCGAATCACACACGAAACGGGGCACAAAAAAATCAGTTTTTATTCCTGAGTGTGTCATTCAACAATATTACCTGTTTGCATTTGGAACACCTATTTAGTTATAGATATATTAATAGCTGATTATTATTGTTAATCAATTAAAATTATTAAATAAAATAAAATTATATAAAACAAAAATAAATAAATCTTCCCGGGTATAAATTCTATTACATAATATATTTAGATGCTATGATTTTCTTTTGTAATGTTTACTTCTTATAACATTTACAGCGGATAAAAGTGTTATTTGGTAATTTTACGTTACCTTTCCGGGTGTAAATTCCAAAAGAAAAAAATAATTTTAGGCCATATTTTTATTCTGTAATGTTTACTTATTATATAATTAAATTCGAATAAAGGTTTTATTAAGCAATTTTACTTTACCTGTCTGGGTGTAAATTCTTTTAAATAATTTCATTTGTGGCCATTATTATCTTCTGTAATGTTCACTTTTATAATATTGTCGCACATCTTATTGCTAATATGATGAAAAATTTAAACCAAGGAAAACAAGCAAGTAGACTTGGCTAGAAAGACTGTAGCAGCTGTAAATAACTATATCTGTAACTTTATGGGCTAGATTTTTTTGGTTGGAAAATTTAAATTCTCCTCGGTGGATACAAAAATAGATCGTTTATTTTCGTATAAGTTACAGAATTTTTGGCCAGTGTCAGTAGATCAAAGAAGGCCTTCTCTAATTGAGGGCCGTTTTCTCTAAATGATACAACAGTAAAAAAATATACAGCATGTTCATTTTTATTAAGTAATGTTACTTAATGTTCATTAAGTAATGTTTTTATATCACAATAAAGTTTTTCTATTCTATTCCTTTATTTTTGTTTATTAAACGTTTCCTAAGAATTACGTTTAAATTAAACAAATAACTGTAAGTTCTCAAATCAGATGTCAATAAATCTGAACGCATATTAATAAATATATATACCTATACAAATCTTCTTAAATATTTTAGTTATGAAAGTGAGAGGTTTTAACAATAAGATACATTTGCAGTAGATGTATCGTTTTGACAAAACCGTCCATGGTAATTTCAATATTTACAATTTTATAACAATTGGTTCTTGACTTATGAAAGACAAATAACTTCAGTATCTCGGTAGGATGTTGTAATTTTTTCTGACGAGACACAGATCAAAGATTAAATTAAATTATCTGTGCATTGTCTATGCATACATATTACTTTGAGAAATAGTTTTTGCCTGCTAAAAATAGGTATTTTATCTATTTCTAGAAATTTCTTTTTACTGATATCTCCGGCTCCAAGAGAAATACACGAAACCATTAGAAACTTATTTTTGAAAATAATGTATGTATCACTTTGAGACCTGAGACATAATGTATGTACCTATCACTTTAAAACCTGATGTATCACTTTGAGAAAACGGTCCTCGATTGCCGCTTTCATTCCAGCTATCACTCTCCATCGATGGCAAGCTTCCGTTTTCTCGTTCTCGTGCGCTAATTAAAATTTTATTTTTTAGCTAATTATGTATTTCTTGCTGGTTTCCAAATTTGCTAAGTTGCACGTGTACCTACGGCCGCGGCGAGGCGGTACTCGTAATCGGATATTGCAGCACGAGTGCGGAGCGCGGGAGTCCAAAGCGCGCCGTTTTCATCGCTAATTCTATTTGCATCCGACCCTCGGAATATTTCGCTTTCACTTTAAGTTCGTTTGCCGCAAAAACGTACGTTTAGGCTTTCCGGCTCCGGAGTCGCACCGCCCCGCCCGCCTCTACAAGCGGCATGTTTTAATTGTATCAATGCGGATTTCCGCCTCAGCCCGCTCTTGCTCACCTGCTAAAACCTGGAGGAATGACGAGGGAATATTCATTTAGCGTCCTGAAATTAAAGGAAAGAATGTAGCATGTATAAAGTGAAGTCGTTCACTAGATTCAGACTGCTTTGCAGACAACGACGATTGCTTCCACTTCTAGGTGCTCTTGTATTCAATTCAATTCAGTTTATTTCGAGTTAACTTCAAAGATTGTAGAAAAACATACACGTATTTGGATACATGTTTTAAAAGATTTTGTTATCAATTATCTAAACCCGGTCACGCTTCGCTGTGACTCAGTCTTACATAAAATGAATGAGTCATACATAAAACGCATCGAATATTTCACCGGTGCGGGAAGATTTGTCGCGCGTATTCGAATGCAACGTTGTGCCAAATATTTTTTACTATAAAAACACGCGCGTATTTGAATGCAACGTTGTGTCAAAACTGTTATTCAATCAACCGACTACTTTCGAGTTTTGCAAGCACAAACGTACGCAGACTGATTTTTTATATATATTGACGAATTTAAATCCAAAAATCAATTTGTAGATTTTTTCAATTTGATGTTTTTGATACATTTCTTTGTATACATTTATGATTTCTTTCTTTGATACATTTATGTATTCCCAATTTTAATTTTAATTTACCTACCTTCAAACTTCACAAAGGATTAAACCCGCTATTACGTAAAAAAATCAATAATCAAAAAAGGTGTTAGAACTGTCATAAAATTACAAATAAAATCGGAATAGTCATAAAATTATAAAATAGTCAATAAAAAAATATATAAAAAAGTGTTCAATTATTTTTTTAAAAATCTAAAGAATGAAAATTTTAAATAAAATTTATTAAATAATAAAAAAGGTTTTTTTTTATAGTCCAAAGTAGTATTTCGTTTAAAAATTCAAAATCGATAATATTCCTATTAAATCAAATATGTTTTCAGCTCCTGCTTAAACTTTTGCAAATATATTTCCATGACCAAGGATTTTAGATCACTTAGAATACCCTAAAGCACACTTTTGACATGCTAGGGATATTTCGTTGTAAAGTTCTCTTCATCCACAATCGAGCAGTAGCAGTTTTAAAAGGACATGATTAAAAAGTTAATGTACTCGTACATACATATGTATATGTAGTACTAACAAACGCAAGGTTTTTCTGGCCCTACTTTAAATTTTAAATCCGCTTCATTTAAATAAATTCGTTTTAATCTAACATAAACCTTGACGACCACAATACAGCGTAATCTGTAACGCCATCGCCCTCGACTGGGTAAGTAAAGAGCACTTGAATTACATTCAGCACGAAGAAAAATAGTAGAAAATATTGATGTTTAATTCAGCGTTGAGTGCATAGCTGTGTTTGCACCAATGGGAAATTAAAAATTTTAGATGATTGATTTATTTATATTTATTTATTAGGCCCAAATCAACACTAGTCGTTGAGATGCACCTTATAAAATAAGAATGAATACTATTACAAACAGAACACAAAGCATACCATGTACATAATAATATATGTATTACAAACAGAAACTGAAAACGTAATCAGATTAAATTACAAATTATCCAGGATGCCATTTAAATTGCCATGGGCTGTCTGTGAAAAAAAGAAAAACCAATCAAGATCTTGTTCTGCGCGAGCTAGCATATTACTTAAGACAATTATTTGTTTATTGCTGAATACCAACATTTACGTAAATACTAAGACAATAGGCACATACGTAATAAGCATTAAATATGTAAGTAGAGGTATGTACCTAAATAATAGAACAGAGGAACAATTATCAGGGATCTAATTCAAAAGCATTCTTGGGAGCCGTTTACTTACACCATTGATTATATCAAGTATTAGATTGCCCAATGCCATAGTAAGTTTTGGTAACCCTTCTGCGCTGGCGACATGCAGGTGGCGCTGATAGCATTGTCCGGTGAAACTAATATCAATTTCTTTGGGCATCTATAGTAACATTGATAATTAAATAATAGATTATAAAAAAACAATGATTTAAGCAATGACAACAATAATACCATTAAATATAATGGAGCTACCTATCGCATTTTTACATAAGCTGCTTTCATCACATAAATAAAACGGAGATTGGAATGCCTTCTTTTATATTAGAGTCACTATTTGAAAGTGAAAGCGCCTAATTATTATGAATTAAAACCTCTATAGCAAATTAAAATTGACATATTTACGGAAATAATGTTAAAATAGTTAGAGCTATGATTTAAAAATTCGTTTGTTATTATATTATTGTTTTATTTTGAGATAGGATACCGTGTAGGCATGTTTAGAACGTCATTTCTTGGACTACTGAATATTACAAGATTAATCAACGTTTGGAACTATGAGTGCTATATACACATTGCGTTTTATAGTAAAATCCTAGCTGCCAATACGTAATACAGCATTGAGCAATCTAATACCATATTTAATCAATAGCTACAGTTTAAAGTTTTACATTTATTCGTCATTAAATAAGCATCTTTTCATATAATTTTTAAACTACTTCGTTTAATATTCATGTATAACTTTATGGAAATTGCTGAAGCCTCTTTTTTAATTTTTGCATAGGCGCCTGATTTTGAATAATTCAGGACTGAAAGTAATTTCTCGGTTGGTGAACGAGCAGTATCACTAATGGATTGGATGTCGAAAGCCCTTCTGATCATTAATCTGCCGCAGTTGACTCCCATGGGACTGAAAGATTTTCAGCATCAGATGGTACGATGTTACTTATTAGACGAAATTCTTGTATTTTTTTAATATTTAAATTTTTCGTTATTTCCAAGGCTGCTCATTTGAAGGATATAAATTTAAGAGAGATTTTGTAAAATACACTATATAAGGTATTTTTGGCACGGCTAGTAAAAGATAAATAAAATAGGTGATAAGGTTTGAAATTTGGGAGATTAAGTGATATTTATTTAGAATGGTCTAATCGTCTTTATTATAGAATTTACATGAAATGGAGGCTTGGAGATACAAGGAGGCGAGGTAACATTTCGTCTTCCTTTTGAGGTTAGTTTAATTGGTAATCTATTAGGGACATAAATAGGCTAAGAGTTAATTTCGTCCATTTGACTGTTATTGAAGAAAAACATAGAGGTCAATTGCGTTTAAATTAAGGATGGTTATTTATGTACATATTAATCAAAATTGCTTGGTCTTCTTGTTTGATCAAATACTTAGTTTCTTTATATTTCCAAGCCTCTAATAAGGATTTAGGATTCGCATATAAGAAACAGACATTTCCTATAATTTAAGTCCTTAGTACGACGTTGATCACGATTATGAAAAATTTCATTATTTAATAAATGGTAATAAAGATTTCAATCTGATGATTCTATTCCACTCACTGTAACGACCGAATAGACTTGTTCACGTAAAATTAACGGAAAATTTAAAATTGTACATATCCATCGTGTACGCCTACAAAGCGAGCAATGCGGCGATCTGTAATCGCCTCGGCTTCTTAGTTTATTACATTTCAGCAGCAGCTCAGCGGCTCCACTTACTTGATCGCTCACTAACGCAGCCATCATCGCTGCAGAGGCGCATTTTTCCGGCGGCTCGCGCGAAAACAAAAACAATCTCGGCCGGAAGCGACGCTTTCTGCTCCACTTTTGACTCGAGCAATAGTGGCGGCTATTCAAAAGTCCCGCGCCTCGCTGGAGCCCTCTCTCTCTCCCACAATGCCCGGTGAATTCAAAGGGAAACTTTTTAAATTAACTTCCGCCGCGCCGCGCCGCTGATATTTGCACACTTGCCAAAGGAAACTCGCGTAATAAAGTTCCGGTCTTATGCACACTTCTGACACCATCGACAATGCGCTTCGGCGCCTCCTATTACCCCGCAGCGCTATGATTGTGCATCATAAATATGAAGTTGAGACTACTTTCTTTACATATTCTCTAACCAGATGAGAGCCGCTTGTAAAGTGCTACAGTAACGCTGCGTCTAAAATGCGATAAAAAACGATATATTTTTTTGGAGTTTACTCCTTAGGAATCGATATCATTTAAAGCCCCGGTGTGAGAATTTGATGGATAGTAAAATTCAACATTAACAAAAAGCATTACGTTTAATGTTTGTTTGTATGTTTGTTTGTTTATACTCTTCATTGTAAAATTTCACAATGGGCGGGTTTATTGTCGTATGACAATCTCTTACAACCAACCATACTATGAAGTGTTTATATGCATGTATGCGTGTAATATGTTTGTAAGTGTGTGTTTTGTTATTGCATTCTATCGACAGCATTGAAATGCAACTTCGTTAATTTTATCCCAACGGAAAATGGCAACCCAGTCGGGAATCGAACCCGGGACCTTACAAAGTAAGATCAGGTGACCTAGCCACTATGCCACCGGGCCGTAATGTCAGTAAAGTTCGAAAATTGACCGAAGTCTTGGATTGAAAATTGCGGAGCAAGGACTGCGGGCGTCTCTTTCGCACGCACGCGAGAAAGAGATAGAGAGCTGTGGTTTTCAACCCTCTGATACCGGAGTCTACAACGACGAATGTAGAAATGACGTATAAACAGGAATCTCAGATTTGATGTGGAGCAGGTTGCTGTTTTACCGACGTGTTTCGAGGGCAGCTCGGTAGATGGCGACAGTATGTTTGATTCGAATCGAATAATAAAGCATGAAATTAAAATGTTTGAATATAGATGTTGTAGCCATATACCAATGACATACAATTAAAAGAATCTTTTTTAGAGTTTATTGGAGTTTTTCGAACTTACTCCTTAGAAATAGATTTTATTTAAAGATCTCAGTGCGACAATTTGATGGGTAGTAAAATATAGCTTTAACAATAGCTTTATGTTTTTCTAAATGAAAATAACGACCTTTGCCTATTGTATATTCAATGATAATCGCACTCAAAGAGTAAACTCCACTCGCGCGTCGGAGCTGACACGCACATTTTTTTTATTTTAAATTTGGTGTTAATCATTAACTACCGAGTAGTAGAAGATTCCACTCATCTAGGCAGTAGTATGCGTTACTTTTATATGGTCAAATATCTGAAGACATTTGGCTTAATACGAAGACATAGCACAACTATGTCGATTAGCTGTATTTAGGTCGCGAAGAAAGAGCAAGAATTAGAAACGGTTAGGTTGACCTAACGATTAAAATTATTTTTTTAATATAAAAAACTACCTTTTGTGACTTTAATATAAAATTTAGACATATGCTGTCACTGACTTTTTTGTAGGCATTACTAAGCTCTACAACTTTACTTTAGAACACAATCATATATCTCTCATCGTTAAAGCAGCGTTCGTAAGAAACGTTGTCATTCGACCGTTTTTTCTCCGACTTACTTTGCGAATTCGACTACTACGAAAAAGTCTTTTCATTTTTCGGATTAATATATAGCCTATGACACTCACAAATAAAGTGGCTTTCTATTGGTAAAAGAATTTTCATCGGTTCTGAAACTCACAAACTTTACCTCTTTATAATATTAGTATAGATTAATATTCAGATAAAATCTATCCTTGGCTACTTGCCGGAAAACATCGTCGGGTGACACAAACGATTTTTTTAGATAGTCCCGCAACCTACAACTAATACCCTTATAATACTTTTGCAGTTGTGGTCAGTTCTGAAAAAACGTCGGTTTCGATATCATCACCAGAGTAACATAAAACCTGAATTCAATCCTCGTTCAGTTGCTAGTTGGAAATCTATGGCATTTTTCGTCTGTTCGTGACAAACAAAGCTTAAGAGGGTTGGCGTGGTGTGGCGTGCGCTCCCTCAAGCCGTCCATCAAGTTGTCGCGGCTGCAAACACCTGGTCAGCTAAAGCGTTTGCCTTTAAAGTAGCCACTAATGTTTTTGCGCCTTCTTTACAGCTTTGCCCTACTTATTATACTATCCAGACTCTGACTAGCAACTTTGTTTCGCACCCGTGTTTGATTTTATAAGAAGCTTCTATTTAATCGTGGCGGTATTATAATCAAAAAGAAATTATGTCGGTTGCGGACAGCGATATGTCAGGAAGAAAAACAATGCGAATACAAAGAAGTAGATTCACGGCTAATGACCGTCTAGCAATCATGTTTGCAAGTATAGAGAGGGAAGCTTGTACAATGGTTGCCGCGAGAAATTGAAGCGTGCCAGCATTGATTTCATACACTATAAAATCAATGGCGCCAGTGCGAGAAACACCAATAAAAGTAAATATATTAAAAAGAATAAAAAACACGATCGCCGTTAGAGAATTGAACTATTGTATTTATAATTATTTTTATTACTGTTATTTTATGAAACATTTGTGGTTTATGTATTTATTTATATATATAGGTGCACGTAAATATACATGTATATTTCCGGAATTAACTCAATCAGACCTTTTACTAATTATGATATATTTATGTTAATTTTTATTTGGACAGTTAATGTACCCTATAACACTCGGGATGACATATCGATTCTAACAATACCACACAATTCTAAATCGGTTCAATCGTCATGTTTGGTGGAATTAAAAACTGAAAACATACATAGATGAATCCTGAACAAATAATGCTCCTTTTTTGTTAGGCAGTCGTGTAAAAATGACATGTTTATGCCGACAAAACCGTCAAATATTCAACACCTCCTCAGGTAGGAAGTTTAGCTGCTGCCCGCGATCTAAAAATAGTATCGATGTTTCGAGGCTTCGATGTCATATTAGTTTGGACTCTCCGGTTAGGACCGAAAAATCGGAAACCACGTGCCGTGCCTGCTAGGAGTAGCGCCTTCTCCTACAACTCGTGTAGACGAGTCACTCAATCGTGAGTACGAAGGGAACGTCGCCCCTTCCGGAGTCGCTGTAGCAACTAATCAGTAGCGAATGGTTTCGTGCAGCTTGATCCACAAGATCCATTTTGTTCTCGGATCGGCTCAACTCACGACTCAGCTCGTATTCAGAAGCCTCCTCGTGCGGAAGCCTACTCCGGGCAAGACTCTCGCGTCTCAGACCTCAAAGCTGGTGGACCGGTTTCGCCTGGCGGGATTGCATCCCGGCGCTACTGGATGGTTTGGGCACCGTTCGGCGATGCCAATCGGTTGTGCACTCCGACTAATTGCTGAAGGAGTCTGGTGACTATGGTATTATACTGTCTCCTAAGCAGCGGGGGTGGATGTTGTCATGCCACTCTTGAAATGACCTTGGGCCACTCGATCCCGTGTAGCACTACAGGCAACAAACGCCCAGGTCCGCGATAAATTCAAATTGAATTACCGCTGTAATACAACAGGTAGATGCCGCGTAAGCGACTCGGACCCGTAACCAGTCGGGAGGATGAAGGTATCCTGAAGGTTACCTCCAGACGGAGATATGCTACCAAAACAGGTAGTTAGGGGGCGAGGCTGCCGGCTGCCTCGCCGTAAGGCGCCCGGTGCCTCGCCGTAAGGCGTTGGTCTCTAACGGGTTGTTGGCTAGCTCAACAGTAGATTGTCTTGTCTTTAAGTCTTCTATGCTCAGCCCAAGGCTAAAAGAACGATCACATATCCTTATACCAGCCTGGGGTGACGGGTTGTAGTCGACACAGCCCTACTGTAGCAACTAGTTGGTCGGCGTGTGATGCCGCAACGCGACTCTCAGTCGCCGAGTCGCGCGTCAGCGTCACGCGACAGGAATCTCTGACATATTCAGTAGGTAGCCACGCATCAAGCAGTCGCGAACTCACGCAACATGCAGTTTCCTTACTCCAACGAGGTGGATGGAAACAGAAACCAATCCATCCACCATTCGGGAAGTTTTAACGGCTATGGTCGTCTTTTCTGCCCGAGCTTAGTACTATATCAAAAGAATGAGAGGCTTCTATCACTTTTAGTTCCCCCAAAGAGTCATTAATATTCGACGTAAGCCAAACGCAACAAGCAGTTAGGCGACAGCGTCGGACACACGACGAGGCATCGCAAACTTACGCGTCAGGCCGACCGCGTAGCGCGGACGACAGAGCAGAACGTCACCAGTCGCAAAGATCTCAGTGGCAGCAGCAGCAGTGTGACAGTCA